>JABUQX010018041.1:0-30000 GCA_015478945.1 Trachelipus rathkii
TCAGAGAGAATGTATGAGACTGCAACGAGATTACAGTTTTTTTCCACGATACCTAGTGCCGCGCTCCCAAATTTTTGCCACGATACGAATAAAGCCTAGATATATATACCTAGGATACTTATATACCTTTATACTTATATATATATATATACTCTAAAATTTCGTCAGTATATACTATATATATACGAATATATTAATACTATATATATAAAAATCGATTATATATATATATACTGTAATGTATAGTATATATATATATATATATATATATATCTTAGTTAAACCACGTATATATAGCTATATCTATATATATATGAGCTTTTATAATTATTACATATATCTAATATATTATATTAATTATATATATAATAATATATATTATTAATTATATATAATTAATATTATATATTATATTATAATTATAATATATATAATATAATCTAATAATATATAATATTAACATAATTAATAATAATATATTAATAATAAATAAATAATAATAATAATTATATATACATTAAATAATTATTAATTAAATAATTATATATATATGAATCAGAACGTTTCGGTCACAGTCGCTCAAGCTGAACGGTTGGGTCCGAATCTCACACCTCACAGCCTGAATAATATATAATAATTAAATATTTAGATAATGAATATTGAATATGGATAAATAATAAAACAGGTATATAATTATATTATTATATTAGTATTATATTTAATATTAATTATTTTTTAAAATTAAATATAACAATGATAATACATCAATCTTTACATTACCGCGTTTAAGAAGCCATATCTTCGTTCGGAATTGGAGGCCAGGATAAAATGGCGTGTTAAGCAATCACTTATATTAATAACACGTCGCTCTCTGCCCTGTGTGGGGTCTATTCTCTGTGTTCCTTTTAAATTCATTTAACATATTAGCGTTACCAAACTCGGCGGCGATCGGTTTAACTACCCACAGACAATATATAACAGTTTTACATACGATAATGTACTCTTCATAGAAGAAAAGTGGTAGCGCTCAGATATTTGCGTATCTACCTACTTGTCATGTATAATTATATCACGGATAGTATTTGATTTATAGGTCCCGCATTCTTTCATTTCTATTTAAAGTGTTAATGACACTGATGGCTATGGATTTTATATCTTTAAGGTATAATATGGTTTCATTATAAATTAGTAAATTGCTTAGAACCTAAATTCTGACAGAAATACATATTTATTAAAACCTGCGCACACATCCGCAGGACAAAATATCTCTCAAGGTGGAGATGCGGATGCGGATTGTTTTATTAATATAATGTGCGGGATGTGCGTGATAGTGTGATGTTTATCCATGCTATGTTCCTAATTATAATATATATTGATTATAATATATTATTATATATATATTATTAATATATTATTAATATAATATATAATATATATATAATATATATATTATATATATATATTATATATTATATAATTATTATTAATTATATTAATATATATATATATTAAATTTATATATATTAATATATTGATAAATAAAATGATAAGGTTAATCATATATATATATAATCAGTGTATATTGTGTTATTTTACGGGTATGATTCATGGTAAGTATAATAAAATATGAGATATGTGTAGGTATATAAAGTATAGTTGAGATATTTTATCTTGTAGAGGGTGAGAGAGTGATATATATTAATGTGTAGTGTTAAGTATTATATTTCTTTAAAACACCACAGAAAGCATATGGTCACGAGTAGAGCGAAGGAATCGATGAGTTCGCATGGCAAGGTCGCGGGTTCGAATCCTAAGTTCGGATCTACCAGTCAAGATTCGGTAGTGAAGAGATTATAAACGATAGCGAGTAAGATATCTCCCTCCTTGAATAGGCTATGCCCGGTGAGGTGTGAACTTTTAGAGAGACAGTAGGTGAATAAAGTAAATGTAAATGATTAATTGTTATTTATGTGGTTGAGAATGAATAGTGAAGAATTGATTGTATAGTATGTATCTGTAATGTTATAATCATGATAAGGGGGTATATTTTAGGAATGGGAATTATAATCTAGGATATCTATAATTGATTATTGTTATCTAATGGTGTTAAAATTATAGTACTATGGTAGGGGACTATTGAGATATGGAGATGGAAGGTGATAACTCGAGATTATATATATAAATGGTAGTATTGGTAAATATTTTATAAAGATGAAGTGTTTTCATAGTTTGAATGTCAAGATTTTGATAAATCTAGTAGGACTATATCCATAGTGTAGGTAAAGATGTAAGTTAGTTGCGAGTGTGTTGAGTCCTAGCGCGATTGAAGCTAACTCGCTCTTTCCACTCTCAATCAAGTTTTAAATATTAATATGTTGAATGTTGAACAAGTTTTTGAAACTGACATAATATTGGAAAGCCAAATGAAGGAGATTGACTAAATTGTTATTTATATTAGCTAATAGTGCTATAAATAGAGTTTGATTATGTATTGGTTTGTGCTAAGTATAAGTAAATAAGTAAGTAATAAAAAATATGAAATTATAAAATATGTTAAGATGGATTGGAATGAAGATGAGTAAGATTTCAATGAATTCTTAAGGGCGATATTAATATGTAAAATAAAGTTATTCTTTGTTTTTCTACTAAACTAAAAAATTAGCAAATGTAGTATATATCAAACGAAATTAATATAAAATTATAAATGATATTTGTTCATTATTAAAGAGTGTAAAGAGAAGGTTTTAAATCGGTTAGGCTTAAAAAGATATGACATGTCTCTAGGTTTAGGTTAAGGGTATACTATAGGTACTAACACGCATAGGTAACCTTACTATGGAAAACATAGAACATTATTATGTAGTTAAATGAGATGAATATGGGTATGAACAATTAACAGGAAATAGGAAGCTCTTTCTGAGTGAAAGGAAAGCTAGCGAAAGGTTTAAGAATTAAGAATGGGGAAATCCTAGGCTTTAGAATATATATATTATATGAATATAAGGGATGTATAGTCGGTTTTTTTTGTGTTTTTTACTTGTGATAGTGACTGTTAATTTTTGAATATGCCTTCTATCTATGTTAAAAGACTATTCATAATAAACTTTATGAAAATAATTTGACTGTATGAGTTTAATCGTCAAGTTCTAAATTTATAGTATATAAGTGTTGAAATATGACTGTGGTGGGTGGGTTTTGGAATGGGTACAAGAAGGGAATAAGTTAGTAATATATATTTATTTATTTTAGGAGGTATTGAAAGTAGTTTATTTAAGCATAAAGGTAATAAGGAGAATAAAATTGGGTCAGAAGTGCAAAGGAAGAGTATTAGTTAAGAATGGTCACTAGTACTATTGGCAAGTAGTAGACTGTTGATTTAGAATTACCTGGTGAACCAGTAATAGCAAAGTAAGTGATAGCGCACAAGACAGTATTAGGGTGCTGTTGTATTTAATAAAATAACGCATTGAATTCTAGAAATATGGCTCTTTGGTGGTAAGAGTGAAGAGAAGTCACTTTTAACTCGGAGGGCATAACTAAGATGATTTCTGGGTTTGAGGGTTCCTAATGTCCGAAGTGAGGGAGAGCTGATAAGAGTATAGGGAGATAGTTTAGTTTCTGTAGAAAGGAGTCAGAGAATTGTGTCTTCATCAGGGGAATGATACAATCTACAAAATATTTACATCTATTGTTATATATACTAGAGGGTTAGGGGAGAAGACTCCAAATAAATTGTTGACATTAGTATAAAGATCTAGTTAGACAGGTGAGCGCGATAGTATTTTAGTTGGTTCAATTTAGATAAAGAATTAAGTTTAAAAGAAGAGAAGGCATGAATCTTGATATAAGAAAGTATGGCAATAATCGCATTTATGGCCTAGTTAATTAATGTTTAATTCACCATCCATTGGAATCGATCTGCACAAAGTGCGCACAAGGAGGTTTGTGCATGACTTGTGGTGACGCGTCAAAGTGAGTGACATTGTGGACATTATAGAGAAAAGGATTGGGTATGCGATTTGGTATGATAGTAGATGGGAATGTGGTTTGGATTATCATATTATATTTAACCAATTGGATAAAAATGGAATTTAGGAAGACACGAAAAGCTCAATTGTAGAGAGGTGAGTTTTTAGGTTGATCAGGTGAGTAAGTAAGATATGTTAATGTGTTATTATAACCGCTGTTTTTAATGGATTTTTGCAGACAAGTGGGTTTGAGAGCGATAATTGGGTTGTTGAATATTAGGCCATGAACTTTAGTAATATATGGCAGTTGCTTGGAGTATGTCAGGGGTTTGTGGTTTATACGATATAAATTATTATAGGATTAGGTTTTTGAGGTGGATTATATTGATATAGGGTCATTATTTGTTTGTACCTTAAGCCTTCCATAGAATTTTGTGGGTGACTAGATATAGTATATATATGTAAATTTGATAGATATGCCACAATAGGGATGCGTTTGGATGAGGTCTTACATGTCGTATTAGGTACTTGTGGTAAAGTATAGTAGTGAATTGGTGTGAGATTAGAGTTTTGTATGTTGGGTTTTGTGACATGGACAGTCTCGATAAGGATTCAGCTCATGCGGGATGGCTTCCTTACTCTGTTCGAGAGATTTCGCGTTATAGAGGTGTGTCTCGTCTATAGTGTCCCTCCTTAGTGTAATTTATTATATCCAGATTTTATGTATTAAAATGATAATGGATATGAGGGGTTTATGAAGGAGATATTTGAAGGATTAGGGATGGTGAAAACAGGAAATGGGTTGATGTTATATTTAGAATGAATTAGGAGATGTAAATTAATTATATAGTGGTAGTGAGGTGGTGTGTGATACCCTTATCACTATATGTTAGTAATTAAATATATGCGTGTGGAGATATTATTTATATATCGGTGATATAAATGCTTATTTAGTAGATTTGGTTTTGTATGGTGGACGATGAGGGCCTGAGATCGGATTGCCGTGTTTTTCATGTTGAGAGCGCATTGTCGTAGACCCTCTCGTATGATAGTGGGCTAGGTTTACTCTTAAGGCGGCCTACAGTGGGCATGGGTTAATTGCGTTGAGTGTAGGGTCGTGATTGGAGCTCTAAAGCGCTAGATTAAATAAGCTGTCGAGTTAGATTCTCAATGTGCCGTTTTTGTGTGCAAATGTTGTTAGGATTTTGTTTTTCTCCTCTAGGTTGGGTGGTATATTGTGTGTGTATTGTTGTTTGCATCTTGGACGGAAGCTCACCCTTGGAAAAGTGGAGTGCGAACCGGTACCTTGATATTTTCTTACGAGGGTAAACTCACATTTCGTTGTTTTATGGTGAGAAAGCGCGGAAAAACCGTGTATGTGGTATTCAATCAGAGATAAGATTTGGAGAATTGAGAAATAATGAAAAACATTTGTGGCGGGAATTTATAAACATACACGGATGACTTTTTTGCTGTAGCTCGCAAAATAAAGCAGAATGTGTTTGTAACTGGTTCGGTCATTTAAGAATAGGGTATATACTTAATAAAGTACCTATTTAATGATGCATACTATTTTTGTCTACTTATAATCAGTAATATTGATACTGAATTATTATATTGATGTGAGTTTTATGTATGTATAGTGTTAATATTATAGTTGTTTACCCCTTAGTTATTATAGTTAAATTGTGTAATATAATTATAGTATTAGTTAGAAGAAGCTATTGGTGCTGGAAATATAGTATTATATATAAATTGATTTTTTGTAGCTATATTTTAATTGTAGGTATTCTATAGATGGAGAATGCTTATAGGGGCAGCTTTAGGTTGTTAGGAGAAGTAAATTTGATAAAATGTTAACAGGAATTGAACATAATATTTAATAGATTAGAGTTTTTGTGTGGGTGTTGTATAAATGAGATAGGGTATATTAAATACTAATTGAAAGTACTTAAAAATTATAGGAAAAAATGAAGCTTTTACATCGAAGTAAGAAATATAACGAAGGAATTAGGAATTAAGGAAATGATTAAATAAGATAGGGTTTATTATTTTTATTAAGCAGTATATATAATGTAATATATAGTGGAGAGATTGTAGGTTAGAATAACTAATAGTGAAACTACCGGTATTATATATATATATATATATATATATATATATATATATAATATATATATAATATAATTCTGAAGGAGGGTAGTAGCTAATAATTTAATCTCTAAATTGGTACTTTCTTAATTGTTATTATTTCTATTCACTATATATATATATATTATACTGGGATATCGATAGATAAATAATGTAATTGAGAGTATTAGATATAAATCGAATGTCTGTAAAGGATAACTATATATGAAAATTGTTAGAGTTTTGGTACATATAGTGGGCGAGAAATAAAAGGTTGCATAAATGTTGTTTGGGTAACTGGTGACAAAAAGGTGATTTTTTTGTTGAAGTGAGTGATATATATATAGGATGATAATATATGTAGTTTGTTAGGCTCACTCACCTGTAGGTCTAAGGGATTAACACTCATTATTTACATATCTATGAGACAGTTAATACCATATGAATATGAAGGTACCCGTATCTGACAAGTCTCAGATGTAAGCTATAGGGTTTTTTATTTTATATTATATTAGGAGGATTTTTATGAACTGCTAGATAACGAGTTCCTTAACTTAATATATATTAGGTACAGCAGGGGGGCGGTATTATAGGCCTTTTAGGCTTATTACTTTATTCATTCGATATACTACTTACCCATATTATTCTTTAAATCTAAATATATACATTCTATTTTTAATTTTTATTTCTGATGTGACTTTAGTAGTTATATAACGTACTATACCCTTACCTATATATATATATAAACTTATAAGTCTTTAGGGGAGTATTTGATAAGATGAAATGAATATATATAATATTATAAGTATTATATATTATATCTATATATATATATATATATAATATATATATTATATATATATATATATATATATATATATATATATATATATATATATTATATATTAATATTAATATAATATCTGTAATATATTAATATATTATATAATATATTAATATATATTAATTAATATATATTATATATATTATTATAATTAATAATATATTATATAATTATATTAATATATATATTAATAATAATATATATTATATATACTATATTTAATATTAATTATATATATATATATATTATATATTATATATATATAATATATATATTAATATATATATATATATCAAAAGTATATATATATATTATAGTATATATTATATATATATATATATAATATAATTAATATATATATATATATATTTATATATATATATTTATATAATATATATTATTAATAATATATAAAATATATATATATATATATACAGTATAATATTATACTATATTAATTAATATATAATATTATATATATTATATAATATAATAATAAAATATAAAATATATTAAATTATAGTATATATATTATATATATATTAATATAGAGATATATATATAAACCAGAATGCGCGCCCACCCTTTTCGATTATGAGAGGAATAGAGCCTATCGTGTCTAGAGAAAACTTAGTGTATATAAAAAAATTAAAAAAAAATTTATATTAAAAATAAATAATTAGGTTAATCTGGTATGGTGTGATAACTCCGTGTAATATATAGTTCTAACACAGAAATTTCAAGTCAGTATGTAGATGTTATAATATATGAGTAAGGGGAGAGGTTCACACCCTACGAGAGTCGAAGCCGTGCTACGATACTCACGCGTTTATAACTACTTTTGGCTTCTCACAAAACCTCACGTAGATTTGAGTTATAGACCTTAACGGAGAGTTAGGCTCGAGTGTGATGAACGAATCTCGTCCGGGAGATACGTAGATTACGAATAATCAGCGCGTAGTGAAGTGACGCACGTATCTCGCACATGCGTCAATACACTATAACAGCTCATATAATTTATTATTTTATTATTATTATTATTATATAATTATACATCGATAATAAGAATAATTGAGATCTAAGGAGTGAGTGATCTCTATTTATCTGAGAGGCCGAGATCTATCTAAATGAACACTCTCAACATCTCTATGATTACGTACTCAATCACACCATATAGAGACAATAATCAGACTCGACTATGGAAAATTGTCTCGAGTGCAACAGCACCAGTACCAGACATCGCCAACCGACAGTGCAAACCGCACCAAGCACGTTTATAAGCTTGAGAGGCTTCCGTTTTACCAGACTCAGTCCTCATATCTTGGAGTTTATTATTATTTATTATTTTGCAATACCAATTATTTTATTATTATTATTCATTTTTATTATACCTTATTTATTTTTATGTATTATTATATTTATTTATTAATTATAATTCATTATTTTTAGTATTATTTATTATTATTATGCTTTATTTTATAAATTATTAAGATTCATTATTATTATTAATTATTATTATTATTGAATCTATTATTATTATTTTTGTTAATTATTTCCGCCGCGGTTTCTTCTTCGCCTCTAAAAATAGGCACTCGTGGAGTTCAGAAGTTCGAGATAGATAAATATAATAAGTATGCGATTTTGACTACGGTCCCAAATCGAAACCCGTCCAAGAGTTTTAGAGCCATATTTGGTGCGCATTTGGTGTTTGATTAAATAAAATACCGTGGTGTGTTTTGATGTAGATATACACACATGGAGTACACAAAGACGCAACGAGCGGGGTTAACTCCTTTTTCCTTAACCTCCCCCAGCATTAACAAAATTACGAAATATGTTATATTAATATATGGCTTGAAATAATTTGGTATGTAAGTATAAGATTATTAACATTAGAATGAGAATTTCTAGAAATAATCTATGATATTAGTGTAATCTCTGTGGATTGTGAGTCTATCCGTGTCTTCCTTATATATTGTATGTGGATGTTTGATGACACTTTAGCGGTGTTGAGTTTAATATAAACAGTTCTATGAACAACAATGGTTTATTATGGTGATGTTTTATATATGTGATTACTCAGAGAATTCGTGTAAGATAACTCTGAATATGATGGTTATTATAAGTTACCGTTAATGTGTGATAGTCTAGGACCCATTATAGGGGGTGATCTCGGTAAACTGAAAAAGATGCACAGAGTTGCATAAAACACATAGTATAGCAGTGAGATCGTAAAGGATGGAATATGAAGAAAGGATGATATAGATGAAATAAAGAAAGTGAATAAGAATAGGAGAAGGAATCTTGATCATCAGAGGAGAAGTGATGTGTATCTCCAATTTCTTCGAATGTATCTATATATATAATAAATAAATAGTAAATTAAGTGATTATGTGGTAGTTTACACGCACATAGCCTCTCGTCGCGCTCAGACACGTGCGCATTCTGAACGTAGTATCCGTTCTGCGCGACGAGATAACGGTCAATCATCACACTTAGAGCCTCAAACCTCATCACGATGTTTAGTTCCTCTTAACTTCTAAGTCCTCCGGGTTTCTGCGTGAAGCACGCCAAAACGTGGATATATCCCAACGCCGGCGTATCTGGTGTCTGACAAGCGTTAATCTCGGGGTGACCCCCCTCTATATACAATTACTAACCATTGAGTGTGAGCTTCGCAAGATTATTATGTTTCAGCTGGAGTGTGAGGCCATCAGTTTCTAAAATACAGCAGCTACTCAATTAACCATATAGTTTGGTCGCGACAAACTCACTGTTAGCAACGGAGGCGGTCTATTTAATTGGAAAATCCCAGATACATTAGCACCATTCATTAATGTTTGCTACCATTTCTATATGCCAGTCGAGAAAAGGGTGGTGGGTCAAACCGATCAAAGTCCAGTGCGGCATACCTCAATTTAATATGATGCTGAATAATGATTGTTAAACAATCATCTAGACTAGAAGGATACGAGTACTAAAAGGTAAAACTAAAGAAAAGCATATGTCTTTTTAGGCTTTATTAATCCATATACCCTAAGAATATATGGCGAGAGCCCAAATACGAATAATCTAATTAAACTATGACCTGCCACTATCTATATCTGCGTGAGTATAATGTATAAATATATATACTATAAAATCTATATGAATAAATAAGTATAAAGGAGACTATAATTACTTTCTTCATATACACTATATATATCAGTAAATAATTCCTATCATACAGAAACCCCAGTTCCCTCATAATATAAATCATTAATATGGAAACATAAAATCTTGCATATATAACTACACACATTTATCAAGGTACAAGTAAAATATGTATTTATTATTATTAATATGAGCTAATAAAAAGTCTAATAGCAAATTTAATATAAGTAATAGAAACTGATAATGTATTATTCACTTCAAATATATGTATTATGCTACTACTTTTTAATATAAATATAATATATTATATAATATATCATATTAAATACTATATATTTATATTATATATATAATATTATATATATTATATTATTTATATATATATATATATATATTATATATTAATTATATATTATTAAATATATATATATATATTATATATATATATTATATTAATTAATTTTATAATAATTAATAATATAATATATATTATATATATATATATATATATATATCGATACCGTTATTAATATTATATATTATATATAATATATATATTATTAAATATATATATATATATATTAATATATAATATATTTAATTAATATTAATATATATATTCTATTAATATATATAATGTATATATATTTATATTGTAACAATTTATATCTATATTAGATATAGTATATTAACAACATAATACCCTATAATTTAATATATATTAATATACTATATTATTTGAGTTTTGTAAATTTTATATATTTATATATATATACCGACTGTAGTAAATTTTATACCGGTTCTATGGCCGAGAAATTATATATATATAGGATAATTTTTTTTTAATAAATAATTGTCAAATAATATAAAATAAATATTCACTCGGTACTAGACTATTATTATCTTTTATTATCTCTCTATAAAACTATTTGAGTTAGAATAATTATTACTAATGACTCGCATAAGCCTTTCATTAGTAAATTCTCTAAAAAAATGATTCACATAATATTAATTGACTTAATATAAAAAAAAAATTTACTATTTTGTATAATGTTTGTATATCGAATATTTATTGCATACATATAATATATATATATATATTATTATATATATAATATATATATATAATATTATATATATATATATATATATATATATTCAATATATTATTATATATATTTACCAAATATATTTCTATAGTTCTCACAAATCTCTATAATTTTTTAAATAGTTATAAACATTATTTTAAAAGAAAATTACATGAAACTTTTATAATTATTGTTTAAATAGTTGATTTAACACTATGCTGACTTTACTTATAAATTTTCTTTTAAATTTTGTATGATAAAACATAGACATTTGTTTACCTTTTTTCTTCTCACACTCCATCTTGTTCACGCCGATCTTATAGATTCCTTGTCTAAGTAAGATTTTTGTTCTCTTCTTATTATTACACACTAGAATAATGCTCTCCATAGTACGAACCCGGTCTTCAAATATATATCGCTCTAGAGTGAGAGATCTGTCTTAAAATTCATACGCATTACTCAAAATATCACGAGTTTCACACTCTCCCGCGAGGCTAGTAATTTGCTTCTTTCCACTACGCATCCTTGCCATCTCTTTCTTGGTCTTCCCACACTGGATACTCATTGTGAGTATCACATAGGTCTCACGAATCTAAAGTTAATCTCGGTCGGGATTAATACTATAAAGTCCTCCATTCTCTTTGCACATGACCGATAAACCATGCAAATCACATGATCTATAGCTATTACAGTAGACAATTACCATTATTATCTGTGTCGGGAGCGAAGCATCGAGCACAATCACATATTTCGTATATAGTGCTTATATAAAGCTTCTAGACGATGCTAGAGTTCTCCTCAGATCGTTTCGGAATCATACTCCCTCTTATTAATCTTAAACACTCGCACTTTCAGCAGCTTCTAACTTCTAAACTATCTAGCGAACTGCGCAATTTGTGTTAAAGTACCAGCCTGAAACAAGGTTGAGTCCTTTGGAGGAAATTCATAATCATCTTCCCCGCACCATCGTATAGTATAATTTAGGTCTCGTTAGAGAAATTGATTGTAATAAATATAGACTCAACTTTACTCCTACCTGGCACTCCTCTCTGCATCATCAATGGGTACAACATTCCTAAATTATCGTTAACAATATAGTAAAATATTTTTGTTATACCTCTTTGCCATACTCGAGAGTCTTTAAGAGTCCTAATCACAATATTCCACACATCTACTCATTGATTTGAATTAACGAGTCACCTAGATTATTGGTAATCATGCTGAGTAACTGAGCTTTTTATCTGTTGTATTCGTCCTTCCATCATCAAAATCTCTGCTCGTGTTCTATCCTCGTATCAAATATATCTTATTTTAGTAAGAAATATTCTGTCATTATGTTCCTCTCTTATCTATATTTTTGTTCAGTAAATCAGGATAATACATAGTTTGCCCACGAATCTCCACTGGTACATAAAATTCATTCCTAGGAAGTACTCCAACAAGGCACGACATGTGTGAGTTAGTTTCGCGTAGTATATTTTATTCCTATTTGTCGACCCTGATTACAGAGTTAATGCTTTTTTTTAATTGTCAAGCGAGTATTAGCGAAAATGATTGCGTTAATTCACCTCTATCCTCTCTTTACACAAACGCGCATAATCAGTCCCTACTTCTAATTGCTAGTTGTTCACAGTAATTAATACCTTTAAGCTAATATACACTGAGGCTTATAACGAGCGCGGAACGTCTCTACAATTTTGAAAAATTGGACTATGCTGCCTGCCATTACGTCCACGTCTTACGTTCGTACCATTTCTCCTTCGCCATCTACCAGAGTATAAACATGTGATTTAAATATGTGGATTTTCTAATACATTAATTCCTTATTATCTCACTTCATCAGACTCTTCTTATTTTTTCCATATGCACTAGGGTCTTTCCCACATTCTAATATCCTTAAGCATTTTCATAATCTTTTCATAATCAAAAGCTTTTCTCTAGATCTTAATAACTATGCGTATATATATGTCACTTACTATAATTATTCCATATTCTCTTAAATGCTTTCTCCACTATCTATAATAATTAAAAGAGAATATCAAGTCAATTACACTTTTCTTAATGGCCTAGAATCCGTGTATTGCTAACTCTCTCAATTCATTTACTCACTCACTCTTAAATTACTCTCCGTGAGTATTTTATTTCATACTATATCCTCGTCGTAAATATTTATAAAATGCAAACTCAATAACAAGCAATCACATATTCCTTACTGTAATTTCTGAGCTTTCTCTTCTATCTTATCTACTTTTTAATATAAATTATAATAAAAAAAATATAATAAATTGTTATTGGTTGTTGGTATCAGACAGTTTGCAAAACTGGCACTCAGTATCAGCCTACTCTCCATATAGTACAATTTTATCTTAAAGTTTACTGTCATTCCCATAATGTCACCAATTAATTAATAATATTCCCTTCTCCTGTTTTGAATATTTTTGAAGTTATTTAGTCTATCGACTCCTGGGCTTCTTTCCATTCTTTCAGGCATCTTTATGAGCTTTTTGCTCTCACTTATACCCGCCTATGGTTTATCGGTTCAAGCTCAATACCTCTGTTTTTCCGTGGTCTTCTATTGTGGTTATCCTCGTCCATTATATCCTCTACGTGCGTCCATCCTTACATTTATCAATAAAGTGCGATATACCCAATAAATATATAGAACATGCTCACATACTCTGTTCGTCATATCCCCTTGCTATAACTTATCCCTTCTAAGGCACTAATTGTTATTCTCTATATCAGTTTTGTAATTGAATGAATGAAATATGTTACGCGTGAGTCATATAGGTCAGTTGCAATACTATTTTGTATTCTTATCGTCTGCTATGTAGCCATTTCCATATAATCACTTCTCTTATTTGCTGTCTCATGTCTTTCTTCTTTCTCACTATTCTGTCCCCATGACATATGTTTGAGTATACGCTTGTTTCGCCTTTTTTACTATTTTCTTGCTTGATTTCTCGCCATAACATAAGCTTGTCTATTTTCTTCTGTCCTTGTCTTCAAATCCATAAACACGTAGAATTTTTCTATTATGTCAAGTTGTTTGTTCTATTATACATAGGTAGTATTCGGTTTTTTTTTTGACTTCTGGCTCTCATATTTTCCATTCCATAAACCTCGTGTTTGTTGGTATTTCAGCTTGGTCGCGTACATAACTCGTGATGCCCATTTTTTGGTGAGGTGTTCCAATCAAGCTGTGTTTTTCTTGTGTGTAAGGTCTGTCTGTGCTTTCTACTAGTTCTTTCGTGAGAGATCGTTTTCGCTTAACTCATAAACCATCGCGTCGTAACGTCGTACCGCACGCACGCTATCACTGATAGGATATTTGTCTGTGGATTATTTTCTAAGCTTAGTTTGTTGTTGGAAGCAGTATCTCGCTCTATTGGTTGGTGAGTATATTGTGTATTTCTTTTTGACTTTTCAAAACAACAGTTATGCGGTGAGTTGTCTGGTAACTTTTCTCTCGTGTTGCTCTTCTATCCTTTTTGATCTACGGCATCTTATAGTATCATTCACCACGATCCACAAGACATGTGAGTGTACTCAAAAATCCTAGAAGGACACCTGGTACTGTGGGTAATATATGGGGCCTTTTTTGACATCCAAATATGAAACACACCGCACTCGCTTGATACATATACGTATATCTGGGAGTTTTTAGGATTCTCTGGTTAAATTCATAGATGTGTGTCTCCTCGTGTGTATATTACCTGATTATCTTGAGATAAGTTCTCTAGGCCGCGTGTACCAATGTCATTTTTTACTCTACTCTCTCAGTGATTTTAAGAAAAGGTCGTTCAATAATCGTGATGCGAGAGGCTGAAGAACCAACAAAGCATATACTGTTATGAGTGTCATAAGTCTCAACGTATATTTCCCCTCTGTTATTTTCGCTGGCTCTGCTGCGACGCCCACAGATCTAGCATGTGGTGCTCTTTCTCCCTCTCCGTTATTCGTCTCTAATGGACCCAGACTGTCGCAAGTATTTACATGAGACTCATGCCATTAATATGTGAAAGAATTATAGTAGTGCACTACAAGACAGCTTTCGTTACACATCATATAGCTCATTGACGCAGACGTCTGGATAGGGTTCTCATATTTAAAGATCTGTCTTCTGCGTCTCTGATATAGGTCTTCCTCCTGAATGCGGCGCATCGACCATGGATCAATGCTCAACTATATGCACATCCTTCCAAGGTGTGCTTCCCTAGGCGCGTCCAAAAGCCATAATTCTTTCGTTCACTATATCGTTGTCTGTAGTTGAAAACGCACTTTTTGGGATGTGGTTGTGTGGTGTCATATACGATGTGCTTTACATTAAACACGAGAGAGAGTGTGTTTGTAATGTGTACGAGTATAACTCTTCCTCATCGAATGAGCTCACTTCTTAGTGAGAGTCATTTGTCATCACACTATAGACATTTGGTAGGTAATCATTGTTGTATTTTTCTTCACTCCCCTCTCCTTTTATAACCTCACCTCACACCGCAAGGATATCTCCGAAAATTTTCAATTTGCGGATAACTCACTACATTGTCTCATTCTAATCGAGAGTGTATGTCGCTAAATGGCTCTTGCTGCGCTTCCCGTTCTTTTCAGAGAAGGTGCTCAGGGGAGCGTTTATTGTGATAAGTTTGTATGGCCGCGATGAATTTTTGAAGTGGTGGATAGTGACGTGTTATGTACGCGCGTAGATCGGCCGTTGTAGAGCAAGAGCTCAGTACAAGCGGTAGTCGGGTACGCCGTGAGGTGAAAGTCGTTTTGGTATAGTAATAATGTAATGTAGTCCGAGTGACTCAGAACAAACAAAACATATAGGTGTTCTATACGTAGGGGACGGATAATGAGGAGTTGTTAGTTATTTTGGAAGATGAGCTTAGACACGAATGGTGGATGCTTTTGCTGTATGCACTGAGGTCCCGGGTTCGGCGCAAAGCACACTAACCCTCTCTGTCTTGTTATCCGGACTTTGAGGAGGAACCTTTAGAGTGTGAATCTGGGAATCAGTGTATGTGTGTGGTTATAGACTAGCATGTGTTTGATATATCTTATAGAGAAGACCTATAGACGCAAAAATGGAAGGATCACAGAACAAAAGATGAGAATACGTCAAACATCAATTGTTAGGTTACGAAATGTGATGGGATTGGAGAGTGAATAATGTATATATCTTTAAAAACATTACGGCGCTCCTAATGATGGGTAGTGTCAAATTTAACGAGTGTGTACATTAGAAGATGAGTAATACGTTTCGTGTGAGTGATGTACTTGAAACCGGCTCATAAGCCAGGTGTGAAGCCACAGGCATGGATAGACGTATGGTTCGTACAACCCAATGAATGAATTAGAAACCTTGTCGATCTACATTAAACGGAGAGAGGTTCGAGAGGCGTGTATCGGCCTTCAAAAGTTTGGGGTCGGAACTCACGAAGTGGTTGGGGATGACACATAAGACGCTAAGATTTTGAAAAGTTGAGATCGCTTAAAGACTCATAGTCGATTTATTTTTAGTAAATCCAAGTTGCAACGTACCGAGTTTCCGAGATGGCCGAGATTGTTGGTTTAAGTGATAGATTGTTAACAATATATATATATATAGTAGTATATAAACGTATACATGAAAGAAGAAATTAACGATAGATTTTGTTAGATAAAAGGAAAAGATGTAGTAAACGTGATATATATAAAGAATTGTATAGTAGTTAACTATATTAAGATTAGTAGTAGAAGTAGTAATTAAGGTGAGGGGTAAAAGAATCAGACTGTTTTTATTTTTTTACAATGTGAATTGATGAATTTATATGTATTATGTTTAAGTTAAAAGAAGTAAAGAGTAAATATGTTACCTGATTGAAATTGGAATATAAGTTAGTAAATATGACTGATAGGATATTTAGTTGGGTGAAGGTTTTAAGTTGTCCCATATTGTTGTTGGTGAGCATAACATACTGATGACTGTATTTTCCTGTGATAAGAAAGTAGTTTGTAATTATATTAGTTAACGTATATATGAAAATATGATGATAAGTTGATGTTGTTTTAGGTCGATGGGTAGGGCCAATGTCAAAATGTATGTTAGCTGTTTGTAAGCGGTAATGGCGGATTGCTGGATTTCTCCAGATACTTAAAATAAGGTAGAGAGAGAGATCAGCTGTGAGATTGCACGGGAGCGGATGATACATTAAGTGAGTAGATAAAGAGGGGAGGATGGGGCGGGGTGGCGGGATGGATGCGGATGCTCGTGTTGATTACATGCGTATAGAAAATAGAAGTTAAGATTGAAATAGAAAAATTTGAGGGATAAGTTAAATAGTAAGTACTGGGTCGGGCTCATTATAATAGAGTTAATAATATATAAAATAAAGATTGGATGAGTTAGACGTATTAAGAATGAGATGTAGTAAGCTGTATATTAGGAAGATGTGGTTCGTTTAAATAAGAGTTTATTTAGAGTACTATATTTTAGTTATTTGAAAAGTGATAAGGGTAGTATAGTATTTGTTTAAAAATATATGTTTTTATTGTTTGAAAAGTTAATATTGGTTTAATCGGGATTCAGAGGTGTCTGATCCTGAGTGATGATTTAATTATGTTGAGAACATGTATTATAATATAGTTTTTAGTGTTTTATGTATTTTGGTAATTATAGTAAGTGTAGTAGTGTATTGTAGTGTACATAATTATTAGGGTTAATATAGAATAGTGTGGGTTTGTTGACTTTATATGGGCTTAGTTAGTTATTAAATTAAGTAATAGTAGTATGTGAGTATTAAGAAGAAGTCTAGTATGTAATTTTATATGAGTTATATTGTTATTTAGTATTTGTGTGGGTGATGTTATTTATTTATGTGTGTCAGTACTTATAAGTTTATGTGCTTAAGGTTTATTAGGTAGTTTAGTAGTTTGATGATTGGTTTTTTAGTTAAAAGTTGAATAACGTATGTAGGTGGGGGAGATTGAATATTGATATTTTATAATATAATATATTATAATATATATAATATATATATAATTGATGAAGTATTTGTTGTCATATTTTCCTTTTTTTCTAGTAGTATTATTATTGTCTTTTTTATTGTTGAATAGATGTGAATGCGGTTTAGGTGAGGGAGTGAGGGTGGATATATTTTTATTATTTATTTATATTTTTTCTTATACTAATATGTATTGAGAAGACAGTCTTACAAAGAGAAAAGATTTATATAAGGAAGAACATGGAGTTGTTTATTTCACCTCTAGTTATACTTGTATATTTAGATGGTCGACTATACTAAGTCAGGTATACCCGGTAAGATATAAGCACACATGGATGTTTACTTGGGTTTTATTAATTACAAAGTGTTTTAAATTATTAATTTTAATTATTCATTAATACGTAATTTTATTTTCATTATCAGTTCCATTGTTAAAATTAATGTGGAGTAACTATTGATATTAAAGTAAACATAACTTAATAGTGGAAAGTTAGTAGCTAAATAGTAATATAATTAAAGGTACTTTTTACATAGATCCTATTACTAGTAAACCTGTAGTGACCTAATATTATTAGGGTAAAATCACAAAAAAAATTTTTTATTTATTATCCCTCCACCGTTATATATATAAAAATTTTATTTATAGTATATCTATATACTTATATTATGTTGTGTAATGAGAGAAGTAATAATTATATGGGGGTATTAATATTAAATGTGGTTATTTTACATTATAAAACAAAGTTTTATATTCCACTTATATATAGTTGGTATAATTAATAACTATATTGCGAGATTTTATTTTGTCGTTTATTAACATATATAATATAGTGTATACACCCTTATTGGAGTAGGTTATTATATATGTTTGATGTAGTTATCAATATATTTAAAAGCTCTCATAAAATTTAAGCTTACCCCCCCCCCTAGCTTTGAAGAGCACTTGCCGATGGGCCATTCATATCAATAATATAACATAGTAATTATATATGTAAATAATATATAATATATAATATATACAAATCATTTAGATTTCTATTAATGTATAATATAACTTATATTTACAATTGGTTTCACAAGTATATTGGAGGTGTATTAAATGATTCCGCATAAATGAGCACGTTTTTTAGTTTTATTCCTTTATTTAAAGGAAAAACTGTTAAGATTCAAAAGTATGATAAGTCCCTAACTATCTAGCTAAATACTTTTGAAGAAATAAGGATATGTCCACATTTTACCGTTATATTACCCCTATTTAGGAGCTTATTTGTATTTAAGTTCATTTATGTTATCCATCTACTTTGATTTATATTTATAAATCTAAATATATTATATATATATTATATATTATAATATATATTAATATAATTTTTCTATTATTATTAGTTGATTATTAATATTATTAATCATATTATTTATTATCGTAATTTAACGCTATAATATAATTATTTAACTTAGAAAAAGAAGAACCCTTTATTATCAATATTAGATGATAAAATTTTCCTTATTATTTATAATATTTTATTATTTATTTCATTTTTAATCATAGGAATCTGTCAAACTTTATTCATTTAATAAATATTTTAATTTCGTAACTCTTCCGGTTTTGATTTATTGTCACTGAAATGTTTATCTCATTCGGTTAAACAATGAGCTTGATTTTCCCCTATCTGACAGAAAAAAAACGAACTCTAGGATTTCTTGCATCTTTAAGTACACTTGACAAAACGAAAACGCTTATAAAATATGAAAAAGTAAACTCTCAAGATATATCTTACATTCTTATAAGCAATAAAAAAAACGAATATACGTTCACTTAGAATAATGAAAATATTGAAATATACTCTATATTTAATATGTTACTCTCTATCTTTATTAAGTAATCATCTTTTGGAGTATTCTAAAATTTTGAATACGTAAAAAATGACACTATTTAGTACAAATGAAAACTCTTAGACTCCTCCCTGATTGTTTATTCTGATGAATATTTCTTTAAGACACTAGCCTTTGACGAGAGCTTATGAAAATTCTATATTTACTCAAATTTCATCTTTTTCTGTTCAACATTCAGACCCAAATAACTATTTGATGGTATGAATTCTAACACAAGGCTTACCAATTATGTTTTGTTAAAAGATAGAGCATAAATGGGTTATGTAAATAAATCACCTTCCAGCAAATTTATTTAAAATTATGAAGTAACATTAGTAATAACGGTTATTTTCCAAAGCCGGAAACCGGAAAACCGGAAAAAAAAAATGTCCAAAATTCCGAGCCCAGAACCTGGAAAAATTTCCCCGGTACAGCCTCATAAATATTATAATTATTATTATACAAAAGTATATTTATATATATATATAAATATATATATATATATTATATAAATAAATAAATAATAATAATATTATAATATATAATATAATACGTATATTATTAAATAACGATACAAAAATTAATTATTGATTTTCTCTCAACTGGAGTCCAACGCTTATAATAGTCTATTAATATATAATATATATATATATATATATATATATATTATATATACATATATATATATATATATATATATAATATATAAATTTGGAAACCATTATATAATTTTCGTTATAATAAATTACTAAAATGTTAATATATAATATATATAAAAATTTTTCAGTAGTTTTAGAAATATAGAATACCAAAATATATTTAAATATTCATATCGTGTATAAATATAATCAAAATTAATTTAAAAAAAAATAATATTTTAAAATAAATAATATCATACATAAAGTTATAATAGTAATTATTTCAATATAACATTATTATAAGGTAATAATATATTTTAAATATAATATAATATATAAAGAATATATTAATATTACAAACAAATTAAGTTGTTATTATAATATGAAATATAAATATTCAATATCAATTAATTTAAAATTATAAAAAAAAATAATCATATAATAATATAATATATAAATTTTAATAATAAATATATTTTCAAAAGATCTCTAAATTTATACACTTAAAATTATAGAGTAATTTATTAATGAAATTTGTGAGAATTTGTTTTATCTAGAAGAATGATGAGCCTCACTGAAACAATGGCTTAAATTAATGCTTAAACTTTGAAATTTGAAGAAAAGATGGAGCAATAGTCTGAAAAATGATGCCCTGGTGTTCATATCCGTAACATGGGTTTCAGGGATTTTTAGGAAACTTGTTAAAGATTCCTTACTAAATTTTATACAATACAAACACGGAATATCGCCTTTAATTTCAATTTGAATTGTTATAAAAAAAAAAATGGGAAGTGCCTGTATGTCATTTAAAGGGTGGCGTTATTTACCACTCCCGCAATTTGGACTTTTTTTCGAGAGAATTTATAGGGGATGTAGTGAAGAACATGGTGAAGAAAGATTTTTACCGGATATTCCCAGAAAAACCAATTTAATTAGGAAAACAAGATTACCAGGGGACGTTGGGAATAAAACGTAGCCATGATGGGTGTTTAATATGTGGGGTTTTGATAAAAGAAAGCCCAAATTGATTTACACAAGGGAAAAACACGATTGAAACAAAGCAAACTATTTAAATATGAAATTAAGCAAGTTTTTTTTATGGCATATTAAACTCATTGACTTATATTTTTGGGGATATTGAGTCATAATGCATCTTTAAAGATAAAAAGTCTTTTTAAAAATTAGTGGTTCAAATAATTAAAATCTTCAATAAAAAATTGATAATAAAACCTGGTGCAGTGGTAAGACTTCATAAAAACCTTTTAAAAAATTTCCCAAAAACTTAAATTGCCAAGATAACTCTTCACAAAGTAATCGATGATAGAAAAAAATAGTAAACTAGAGTTTTCAAATGTTCAAAAAATTTAATCTCAATAAAAAAATAAAAAATAATTTTTTGTGTTTTACATAGTTGTTATTTAATCTTGAAGTTTATCTCATTTAATTCTTCACACCAAAAGTAAAGAAAGTATCGCCATAACATTAACCAAAAATGCCGATACCGATTAACCACTAAAAAAAGGCCGATACCGATTATCTAGGATACAATTAAATTCCTAGGTTTTCTACCAGTAACAGTGTTTTTTTATTCTTTTGTTAATTTGAAAATTCTGTATGGTTTTGAGATATAGAAGGGTAACCAGACTGCTATCATAGTTTTGATTGTGGTTCTTAGAAATTTATGTTTTTTATGTAGTTTTTTTGTCAGTGGGTTTGCTATCATTGCTTGAAGAAATTGTGTCAGGATAACAGTTCGAAAAGGACAATTTAATATTTTCTTATTGCTAAGTGTTTATGATTTGCGAATGTGAGGTGTAAAGGTAAAGTGTGTGTGTTTAAAAAGTTATAATAAATTAAAACTTAGAATTTGGTGTTTTTAATACTTTTTTGTAGAATTACTTTTTAGATACTTAGGATATTAGAATTAAACCAATATGTAAAGCACTTTTCACGATGAAGTTATCCTAATGATAATTATAATATTGTGGGGTTTTTTTAAAGCTTTTGAATGATATATGCCCCCACAAAATTGGGACCCAGTAACGAAAACCATTGGCCCCACTGCTTACTCAAATTTGAGTCATAAATCAGAAGACAAATATTTTGGTCATAAAGAAGACAATTGCAGTAAGCCCACCATGGATAACATTAAAAAACTCCTCTTATATGGGCGTCGGGCGGGGTGAAACCATAGGCCGCCTCTCTTTAGGAGGGGTTAATTCCAGTCCCCACTCAAATAAAATAAAAATAATAAAAAAAAAAAAAAAAAAAAATTTCGCTCAATTTAATAGCCACGCGTAGTACTACAAGTTTTATTTAGATTATCTTTAATTTTAGATAGTTTTTATATTTTTTAAAAAATTTTTAGAAATTAGGGTAAAAAATGTCCTTCAATAGTAGATATTAAGAAAAATGTTTGAGTTTTTTTAACTATCCGTTAAATAAAATGGAAAAATTGTGAAATAGGGGATTTTTAATTATCTTTTTCAGTGGAACACTCGAAGGGGGTTTACAATCAATTGGGATTTGGCTTATATATAGCGTAAATATAATTTTGATCAGCAAAACATTCTCAAAAGTTGGTGAAAACAGATCCCACACACAAACAAGGGGTGACGTTTTTCGATACATCGATACACGAGGTTTAGATGTGTGAAAGCAAAATAATTGGAGAACGTAAAAGGATGGTTGTTGAGAAATTTATTATTATGAGTCATGATAGCTAGTGAACATCTACAATTTTATGAGACAATATAAGGAACTTAAAGGAATACCTTGAATGCAAAGACAACACTATTAAGACAGTTTATTTTAGGATGTATTCATATGGTGAGCAAGAATTGGTAATCTTTTATTGTCATTGATTCATTTGAAAGATTATCCTTGCTCAGTATATTGAGTGTATATATGTGCTCTTTATGTTAGCAGTTATGAACTAGGATATTAATCCATCCCGAGTAAATTTGCTCAATATATCTCTATAATATATATATATATAATATTATTATTATAATATAATATAATATATATATTATAATATAATATATATATTAATATAATATATTATATATATATAATTATAATATATATATATATATAATATTAATATATATATATATAATTAATTAATTATAATTTATTATATAATCATATATATATATATATATATATATATATAATATTTATACCTAAGGGCAAAATTTAAATGGATGTTCATTTCAAGAAGAGAAAACCACCAAATATATTCTAGATTTTATTCATACAAATGCGGAGTAGGTAATGCTGATTTGATCTGAACATGTATAGATCAGTAAAGATGGGGGTATTATTATTCTCATTCTATTATAACTTTCTTAGACACGTATTATATTTATTGTGTTTCTTGCTTAAGTGTTGGGATTTACTAATATAAAAAAAATCAGTTCGTTTATTTTAAAAAAAACATACGTTTATTTTTTTAAGAAAGACCAAATGGCCAAATTTTTTGTTTTTTTTTTATTGTTTATTTTTTATAATAATTATTTATTTTTCAAATATATATATCAAGTCTTTATAAGGGTAAATTTAGCTTAAATACAGAAATATCAAATAACTATGTTATATGATAGAGGTATAGCAAATATATAAATAGTAGATAGTTTATTACTTAGTAAAGTGTATATTTGTGCTCTAACGGGCAATATATATATAATTATCAATTTTTTTTATTTATTGTAAATTTATTAATTATTATTTATTATTATGTAATTATTATATATATTATTATTAATTTATATATTACTATATATATAATAATATTAATATAATATATATAATATATATTAATATATATATATAAATATTATATATATATATATTAATATAAATATAATATATATATATATTAATTATATATATATATATATATATATATATATATACTAAATATTCTTCATCTACCTTTTCCTCCCCAAGACTGGTGGTAAGGTGCGTAAGAAGCATCGGAAAGAAAAGCAGTAAATAGAAATATGACAAATAATACGAAAAGAAAGTCCAGCACCATTACCTTCACTTCCCCACTTAGTTAAGCCTCTGTATTAATTCAGTTTAATTTAGTTCATAAAAAGTAAGTAAGACGTCGATACGATCAAAAAAGAAAGTCAGTATAAATATAGTTCAAACTAGTGTTTTACAGTTTGTGAGAACACTGCAAAGTTGAGGACCAGCTCACTATAAAATCTGATAACAGTGATAGTATGTATTCATCCAGCCAGTGGTAAGCCACACCAACGGCCCTTAATTACCAGTCTATAAAACAGCCTTGCCATATACTTTCTCAATACAAGTTTGATGTCGCACATCTGCAAAACAATGTTAACAAAAGTTATACTGTACACCAGTTAACAGAAGCATTATCAGTTTAATAATAGACTACTAATATCCACTTAATAGATCTAGCTCTGAAAGGGTCGGTATACACCCAACAACACTTCGCACCGAATATATACATCCCTTAAAAATTAACCGACTCACTCAGAATTCTACCCAAGATTTCGACACGCTCGAACCGCGAACTACCAATCTCAACACTAAATTTTGTGCAAAAAATCTACTTTTATTGTGAGTCTATGCACATTTCTGATCCACACACCAATCTTAACATCAACTTCTCTATATTTAGCGCGTCTCTTAAGTCTCATTTTATAACTTCAATTTCATTTTCCTTAACACGTAACCTTATCTCGCGAGACCTTGTCGCGTCGATAAAGATTAGTGAGAATCACTATTGACTTTACTATAATCTTATTCAACGTTACTTATTTTACATCAAAGAACCAATTAAGTCTCACTACTACTAATAACAATAACAATAAGGTAACAACATAGCGTCATGTAAAGACGCTTGCACTCTATAAGACTGTAGTCGCCTATACCACATTTCACCAGCAACTGATTATTATGCAGAATCACAGCCACCTTCCTGGTCAACACCATGGAAACAATATACCTTTAAAGTATTTATATAAACTCAGACACTTGTTCAACGACGCTGATGTTCACCACACTATACTATAACATTCAACGACTGAGTTTAATGCAATCGCTCGACTTCACTAACGAACATTAACTTATTGCGTCTACATTTACTGTTCAAAAACCCTCCTTTTACACACCCTGCCATAAATACTCTCACCAATATCTCTTCAAACGCTTAATTCGCAAATTCGCCACACAGATAAATAATACTTTCCTCTGCACATATAAATAGATAGGGAAATCCACACTCACTTTCATACTCCATCCACTCACTAAATACTTTTGAACCTGCAATAAACGTAAACAACGAGTTGTCTCAACTGTCACAACGCCCAATTAGGACATCTCTTTTCTCCATAACACCATAACCTTGAAAATGATCAGTATATTTGAACTAAATACTCACTCCAAAGGAGAACATATCACAAAACTTGATCCTACATATTACACGAGAGCTATTACTACTAAACAATCACTTTTGACAGCATTATATATATATGATATATCCTTAATACCATTTATTTACTTACATACATACGCCTCTAACTAAACGTTCATAGAATTCTTTTGATTCTCCACATTCATGAAATGACCTACCACCAACCTTAATTATATACACTAACTAACCTGCCATTAGAGACTTCCCTATTATTACCCTATATCAATATACCCTGAGTTTTATATAGCAAATATTCATAAAACATTAAATACAATTTATAACTTCTTCTTCTCCCTCATTTTCTTCTATATCATTTGCTTCAATGTATAAGATATCTTGCATCCACACATCCTCTAACTACTTCATAGACAACATGGTTGGTCTTGAATCTATAAATCAGTGATTTTCACAGTCCTAGAGCGAACAAACCAAGCGAAACTGGGGATAGGCTTGAGTGGGAGTAGGGGATCAGCGACTCTTGAGAGAAAATGAGAACATTATTATTTCTTACCACCATACTAAAAATCAAATAACATATGAGCAATGGCCCCATTCCATCATATTATTTACATGTTTCCCTTTGATTATTCATTCATTTCGTAAACCTTGAGTTAGTAAAAGAATAGTGTAGCTTCAAACATATTTTTGCTAAATCTCAACTAACTCTAATAGTCCATACGGAACTATACTATCCATAAACGCTTTATTATACACAATACTTCTAAAGATCCAATCAATTAGAAACTTGCCTGCCGTTTTCTTGATATTTCACTAGTTATATAATATTTACATCTATAACTCATTAGCAGAATTTTAACCATTCTTACCAATATCTAATCTTCACTTGCCTTTTACTTAAAAAGATTTTTTTTTATATTCTTCGTACAAGCTTTGGTGACAAAACCTCATTTTTGACACCAGAGACCCAATTCCTGCTTACACGCCATCGGGTGGTCAAAGGGTAAAGATGAACCTCTTCTTACTTGTCCAAATAATTAATAACATTATATAGATTTTTCGAATATGTTTCATTTTAGTATCTCTACACTCTACCTCACTAATCCATAATTACAATATCAGTTTTACATAAAAAACCATTCCCTATATCATTATATACGGAGCAGGTTACCCTTTACTAAAATTTTCTTATAATACTTATTTAATAAAGCGCACCTTGTTTCCATTACTCAGCCGATTAGAGCTTTATAGAACCTCAATGACTTCCTATATTGTAAATGTCCCATCACAATTTTACCATCTCTTTGAAACATTTCTTACACTAAATCTTAGATTCACATATTGTCCAACGTATTATCTTCCACTTCAGTCTCCTGTACTTTATACTCGTTTCTAACATCTTTATTGCAATATCGTCTCTATTATCTTCCATCACACACACTCACCTTTAGTTTTTTAGAATACTTCCAAGGAAGTATCATTTGAAAACTTCATCATTTAGGCTTAGTACTTTTTACATTATTCACTGCTTTTATTTATACTTTTAATCTCGCTGTGCAATTCACGAATCATTACTAGTTGCACACAGCTGGGAGCAGTACTGTTTTCGCTTTATCTCATTACTTCCTCACTATCTCTTAGACAGCATTCGCACGGAATATCATATTCAAATATTTGCATGACATATACTGCTAACAATTTAGCAATTCCAAAATTACTATGTAGTTTCAGCTGTTACATTCAAAGATTTTGCGAACTTTTGCGTGAGCGTTCTTTAGAGAGTAAACTATAAACTTTACCGTAATGTATCATATTATTGTCCCATCAACATATGCTTTTGACTGTAACATGGATATGTTATATTGTTATGACGTAAAACTTTGTTTAATTTGACTGGAAACAAAATTATACTCTTCTTCCGTATTATACATTTCCTCTCCATCTACAAGTCCCACTATAATATTAATAATTTTTAATAGAAACATCAATAGATATAATAATATTTATCATATATACTACGATATCCATTTACTAAATCACCTATCCTGATATATACATCCAATCACATTAATAATCATTCAACATTCTATCCTTTCATCACTAAACTAACAAAATCTAAATTAAGACTTTCATTCGATACCTTACTTATCTAACCTTTCAATATATATTATAAATACTAACTCAGATATACTATGTGATACTCTTGTTGATTAAATAGAGAAATGTATTACTTACTACACACACGTATCTCTCCTCAACAAACACATCAACTCTATTCACTAACCTATAAATTCTTCATATTTTCATCCTGACATTAACCACTTATAACCACCTGTATATATAACCAATCCACTTTTTTGACAATCTATTTATATATTAAATAATATAATATTATATATTATTAATATAATACTAAATTAATATTAATTAATATATATATATATATATAAATATATATATTTAATAATATATATTATAAATATAATATATATATATAATATAATATTATATATATATATATATATTTTAATATATATTATAATATATATATATATATTATAATGATATTAATAAAATTATATATTTATATATATTAATAAATATACTATATAATATATATATATTAATTATTAATATAATATATATAATATATATTATATATATAATAACTATATATCATAATAATATATATATTAATACAATAATATATATATATATATAATATATATATATACCTATTAATATTATATATATAATATATATATAAATATATATAATATATATATATATATCTTAAAATATATAATTATATATTATAATATATATATATAATATATGATATATAATAAATATATATATATAATATAATTAATTAATATATATATAATATTCATTAATATAAATTATATCATATTAATATATTATATTATTATATATAATATAATTCCTAAATTAATTTTAAGAATATATATGTATTTGTTAATCTGGTAATTTATAGAATAAATAATATTGCTCATATTTGTAACATTTATAGTACGTATCAGTTACGACTAATAGTTTTATGTACACGTATTTTCAAATCTATTATCTATAATAGAATGAGTTATGCTATCTGTCATCTACTCATTATGAAAGTCCCTATTCCTTTTAAATTAATAATATATTAATATATATTATATAATATATATGGTATATATATATAAAATTATACCGTTATTATATAGTCAATATTTTAAAACTCTAAGAAAAGGGGTATTGGTAAATAACTGAGTTATTTATAAATTTATAAAACATCTTTAAATTAAACTATAAAATAAATATAGAGGTTATAATTTTATATAAAAAATCAATAATAAATATATAAATAACGTTTTTATGATGTTTATATCGATAAAATCATAACAAGTTCCCTCAATTCATCTGCATAGATGAATATAGTCTCGCTTATTCTTTAATTAGAGAAAAATTAAATACGCAGAATTGAATAAAAATGAACACAGCCGTTTTTTTTCACACGAACCCTAGTTTCGCGAGCCATGAGTGAGGAGGATGTATACATATGATCGCGGGATTCATGTTCGGCGGATCTGCTGCGTTAAATTGAGATATTTCTGTTATCCGTACATACTGAAACTAGTCAAATATGTTTTATACGTCTATTAATCTCTTTGACTCTGTATAGGAAAAAATTTTTAGTCACATTCTTATTCAAAATGGAATAACTATTTCCGAAGTAATTTTATATATATTATTTATCTATATATATGAAATATATTTAGATTATAAAATCAAAGCATTCATATATATAACCTAATCTCTAATTTTATTCTTAATACATAAAACCTTTAATATATTAAGTTATTATATTTTATCTAAGAAAATGGTGTCAGAAATCATGCTATATTAATACA
>JABUQX010018041.1:32500-42500 GCA_015478945.1 Trachelipus rathkii
GGGATTATAGGAAAAGTGAAGAATTTTTATCAAATTCATATATATATATATATATATATATATATAATATATATTATATATATATTATATTTAATATATATATTAATATATATATTATTATATATATGTTAATAACCCATATTATATATACATTACATATATATATATTATATACTATATATAATATATATATATATTCTATATATATATAATATAATATATATATATATATATATATATTATTATTATATATATATATATATATTATTATATTTAAATTATATATATATAGATATATTTATTATATATCATATTTAATATATATACTATATATATATTATATATATTATAATATTATATATATATTTATAATATATATAATATTTTCGTTTAATATTTTCGTTTGGGGAAATAAATTCAATTCGGAATATTTGTTAGTTATGTAAATGGATTTGATCCTTTTATTACTTTGGAAAGGTCTTTGGATGGAAATCTGCCCTTTTTGGATGTTTTTGTAATGAGATCTGATGATCACAAAGTTTAAAGTACATAGGAAACCAAGCCACACAGATTCATATATGCAGTGGTATTCATCCCATTCTACTTATATTAAGAAAGGTGTTATACAGGGTCAATTTTTAAGAGCTTATAAAATATGCAGTCCTCACTATTTAGACAATGAGATAAAATATATTGAAAACGTTTTTCAAGTCATTAAATTACACTGATTTTTTCATCAAATGGACTTTAGCATTCACAAAGAAATTTTTTTTTGATATTGGGGGCGAAATCTTTCAAAACAGAGAAATTATTAAATTAGACCAGTATTTTAGATTCTGAAGCAAAAAAGTATATCTCAAATAATGTGAATCTGGTACAATCTACTCCAAATACACTGAAGGAGGTACTGAAACCAATTCTTAAAAATAAAAATACTAACAGTGGAGTGTATAAAGTGGAATGTGGAGGATGCAAAAAAATTTATATAGGTGAAACAACTGATTTTAAAAGGAGGAAATACCAACATGTGTATAGTTTGAGAATGAATGATTTAAATTCGGCTTTGGCTATGCATAGAATATTGGGAAAATCATCACATAAATATGGTAGTGCCCAAATTATTGCTCCTATAGCTAAAGATAACCCTAGAAAGATGTTGGAATCTTTTATGATAAGGAATACTAATAATATAAATATAAATAAATGGACTTTTAACATTGATTTACTAAAAAATATTTTGAAGAACAACTCCTTTTATAAGAAGAATAAACTATCTTTGATCGATGATTTTCTGACATAGTTGCCATGTTTATCTGTGTACATACTACATAGTTTTAATTTTTTCTTTTTTTCACCTTTTTAATCATTTGTATTCTGTGCATTCTATCGCTTGAAAGAGGGAGTCAAGTTCTGGCTCCAAAAGCTTGTGACCTTATCAATTTTTTGTCATTTTTTATGGATTATTTTTATAAAAGTTTTAATGTATAATTTTTATCAGGCAATTTTTTAATTTTTTTTGTAATTATATTTGTGAATTTTAGTTTAGTTTTGTGTGTATATATATATATATATATATATATATATATAATATATATATATATATATATAGTATTTACATATATATATATATTATATAATATATATATATATTATATATAGTATATATATATAATATATATATATATATATTCTTTTCGTTTTATATGTTACCTGTTTGATTTTATCTACAATTATGTCATGTCTTAAATACATTTTCATGTTAGCTAGAGTAAGTTAGGTGTTGTGTATACAATATATAAATACAAATGCATTTAAAAATTCGTATTTAAGTATACTTTTCTTTTTAGAGATAATAATTTAAACACACTATCTAAATGACTATTTACAGTCATAGTTTCAACACAATGTAACTCGTTATTTGAATAAACATAATTTAATATTTGTGCTCCTAAAATTCAGTTTATTTCATTATTTATTATATTTCGCGTCAGATTGGTTTGTTGGTTCTGTGGCTACAAGAATGGAAGGTCCAGCTTTCGTTTAAGTGGAGGTTGGCGTATAAGTAGGTTTCCCATAAACTTGCTAATGTCCTCGGAGTCTGTACCTATATATAAACATTAACGCTGCTATAATATGTCTTGAAAATCTTGGATCTTTATAATCTCAATGTTCTATTGTCTAAAATTTGTATTCATACTACTACTACCACATTTTTTTGTATTTCTACTACTGTTCCCCTAATGGAGAGTACTTCACACTTTGCATAGCTGGGCTCCTCTCACTCATCATTCATAACGACCTGAATCAGATGAGCTGAATGGAGAACCTACAAAAATTTCTTATCGCCCCAACAAATTCTTAAACACTCTTGGCTTGTGCTTCACCACAACTACTGTACTACTCGATGTAAATACACCATTCTCCATCCTATTGGTAACTGACACCAATCTTGTTCTTCATTACAATAATCTCCAGCATCATCACCCTGATATCTTTGCAATTAAACCGGTTTTGACTCTAATCATGCTTCGTGGTCTGCGGAAAATGTGGAGGACCGTAATAGATGGGATGAGCAAGTTCATTCCTTCGACTAAATGTTTTCCTCCAAAATTCGTTGTTCCGTGATACCTGTTCTCGCAACATTCAGAAAAGAAACAACAGGTGTAGGTCGTGAGAAAACCCTCATCCACGCCCTGTACCTGTTGTTTCTTTTTGCTAATTTTAATTCATCTCGAAATCAATGCATGGGTATTACTCGACAAGCTGATAGTACTTTCACTAAAAGAAGAGTTTATTTTCAAACCATAATGAAATATACTTCCTTATTTTCTCAGTAATGTATGGTATTTCCCGATTGAAGTCAAAGGATCTATGAAATAACCGAAAGCCCTGTAGTAACTGCCAGATGAAACGTTCTATGAACGATATCCATTTTACTATAAAAAAAAAAACTTTCACAATTTAATGTATTTCGTAAATTCTAAGTTACTTCAGTCACATTCTCTAAAAGAAGAGGAATCATACTTTATGGAAGTTTTCTCCTCTATAGCTTGTTTTTTTGTTTCAAAGATACAACTATCCTACTGCTGATGTTGATATTTGCATCTTTAAAAATCTGGATATTGAAGTAACTAAAATATTTTCACCGAAGAGGACATGGGGCTGGGAGAAAGAAGAGGACAAAATCCTCTCACATCACCTTTTCACAACCCATCAAAATGAGAGTTCACTTTGTGACTAAAAAAAAGGAAATTTTTAACCCTATCCCGAAGTTAAACGCTATCTAAAGTACATATTATGCTATTTTCTATAATTCATCCTGCGCAATTTGACATTTGCTTTTTAGTATTACCACTTCATTTTTCCTGTTCATGACTTCTTGAAATAACCTCCACTATTGATCAGTGGTGTTTCATGTTACTTCACCTTCTATAGCTTCTCATCTATTTATCGCCGCAACACTGTATGTAGTCTTTATATCATCTTTATTTAATAACTCTAGCTGTCACTTGACTTATTATTTTTCTCAGCAATCCTCTTCGGTTTCAGCATAGCGGATGCAACGTCATGGCATGTTCGCTCCAAAAATATATAACTTTTATAAGAATCAAATCCATCAACAATAAACATTTTAAGCTTCTATTAGTGACATTTCAAATCGCACATAAAATGTTACATATCTAACCTCCTAAAGAAATATAGGATACTTACCACAGCGTTTAAGGACCACCCATGATGAATCAGTTCAGACATAGAATAAAAAAACTTAACAATCTCAATATAACAGAAAAGAAGTATATATTATAGACGGTGACGGTCAGCGGGGGGTCAGGGGGGGGCAGCCTGCCCCCCCCTAAAAGTGCTTTACTCTATAAAGCTCTAACCTGCGAATTTTTTTGATCCAAAGTCCCGTTCCGGGTGCGCTCGCTTAAGTACGTTTACGATATTATATATATATAGTACTATATATATATACGAATATGCATAAATTGTCATAATAATACTCTATATTATATCATACAGTATATATCATTTAGTAATTATATATATATAATACTTATATATATATATACTTATACTATAATATAATATATAATATAGTATATAATACCTAGTATATATAATACGAGTAAATGGCGAAAGGCTTAGTCTGCAATCGTCATTTTTCTCCCATTTCTTTCTTGCCAATACGAGTCTTCACTCATTTATAATGCTCTTTTAATTGCAGATAAGAACTTGTGGTTGGTAAATATTCTATCTATGCTTTTTTTAAGGTTGATATGTATATATAAATCTAGATTTTGTGTTCAGTGGGATTTTCAATTCTTTATTAAGTGTTGTGAAGGTTACAAAGTCAGATGAAATTTACACTCCGTGGACACTAGCATATAATTCAACCCGCACTCAGTGCTAAATTATGGTTCAATTTTCATTCAGAAATCATGGAATATTGGGAGATTCTTGGTACATTACGGTTTATCTCTTTAAATTTTTAAAACTAAAACTTCTGTTTATTTACTTCTTAAAAGTAGGAATTTTATAACACATGATCTTACTTGTCCATATTAGGTTAGCTTCATTTTAAAAACTATTTTTCATTACAACAAAGAAAAATTAGTGGTTTTTCAACATAGTTTGCTATACTTTTAATTTTTTCTGTTTAACATCTTCTGGAAGAGCTAGTAAAATTATTAGCCTATAACCATTTGTGACAGAGATTTACATCATTTTCATCACGGCTATACAATATATTATCTTAAGTAGTATATATTATAAATATATATATTAATATATTATATCATAGCGTGCTAAAGTAGGTAGTTCATATACTATATTATATATTATATATATATATTATATATATTATATAATATATATATATATATATATATATTGTTTGCGTGAATTTTGAAAAGGAAGAACTCAGATAAACAATGAAATGGTAGTCGGTGACAACGAAGAAGACACTAATACAGTCAAACTAAGACTACACAAGAGCAATCCCTCCTACTTCGCACACATATTTCGCATGATGAAAAACCCACACCCAGCCCAGCCACCTCGACGAGTTCAAGTGTATGGGTCCAGATTTCGGAGCAAGCGTTTCAGTAGATGACATCAGGAAAAATGACATTGCCGTAGATACGTGGACATTCATCTATGCATCTCGACTGACGAAAAAGAAAACGGTTACTGCAAAAGAGTGTTTGGTTCCCTACCCTAAGACGTAAATTTTTTGGAAGATGCTACCCCACTTAAAGAGGAAATTCAATTATGAACGGTTGGAGACTTATTCACCTTTGGCTGACATACTCCAGGGCGCCTAAAGGGAGCATTGCAAGTTTTGTATTTTATTTCCACCAAATTAAAGTTTCGGTCAGAGGAGTCCTAGGCTCTTTTAATAAATAAGGAACCTTTCAAAAAATATAAAGATGTTCATGCGGGTTGTAAGGACATACAAACACAGAGTGGCATAATGACTGCCTTGGCTTGAAGCTGCAAGATTGTTCCTACAGGACGTGCCGCTAGACATCCAAATTAACCCAGCATTTCTAAAAAAATCAAGAGAAAATAAAAAAATATTTGATCCTTCAATAATTTCATGTGTGACATTTCTGGTACGCGCGCGATTTACCGCTTCGGGTAAGCATCATGATGAGGAGGTTGTTGCAAGAACTTTTGTTTGCCTGCTTACGAATAGATGCGAGATCAGATATTGAAAAAAACCATTTTGAAAAGGGGAAGAAAAATGCTACATACCAATCAGTTCAGATTCAGAATGAGATTATTTCTCTATGTTGGTCACTACTATAAAGAAAGACATTGTTAATAAGGTAAAGGAGCATGTGCGTATAGCTTACTAGCAAATGGAAACCGCTGATATTTGTGGAAAGGAAACAATCTATCCATAGGGTGTTGCGCTATTTCGCCAAATTAGTCCGATTGAAGTCAAAGAAAAATTAATTGGCTTTGTAGAGCTGAAAGCGATTGACGCAAGAAAAACCATTGCGAAAGCCTAGTTCGAGTACAATCCTTTGTCACGACCGAAAGAACTTGGATCCCCGAGAAATGGGTGGCTTGGATTCGATGGCAACTGTTTCTCACGCATAGATTGTGCAAAGAAGGAGGGTGTCCAAACAATATTGCGGAAAAAGCATAAAAAAAGCATTATTCTTTCATTGCTCTTCACACAAACAAACATCTAGCAGTAAATGATTTGAACACAATAACCAGGAAAAAAAAAAAATTTTCCCCGTTTTTTTTGGTGGGAACTTTAAAGGATATTATTACGTTTTTTGCGAGTCGGTCTTGAGAAGAAAAATTAAATGAGAAAAACATCCAGACCAGATGCGTCCTGAAACAATCCACCAGTGCATTAGAGTATTTTCGAGGAGCACTGTTGCACAAAATGATGCGAAGCATTAGAAAACCTTTCAATTGGAGAGAAATACCGCTACAAGAAAAAAGCGCTTTTGAACTTTGCATTCAGCATGCATGGCAAGTCGTTATTCATCATGAGTGCTTATGATATATCGCGAAGTACTCTGCGATGTTTGAGCCAGTTGTAAATGCTCTCTCCATCCAAAGACTTGGATATCGCTCAAAACCTTCGCAGCACATTCACATTTTGTGGAAATGGTTAGGAGCCATCGAAAGATGAAGAAAAAAAATCACCGATGGAAGTGCTAAAAGAAGCTAATCAAATCGCCGAGCGAACTGGGACTTGATCTGAAATACCACGGATATTTATCGCAGCACCGCAGCACCGCAGCAAACCATCAGGAAACAAATCCCACCGGAGTTCTTGGAGAAGATCCGTTAAAAATAACTTCCTTATCTGGATTCATATAACCTCTTCTTTTGGAATTACGGTTTTCTACTGAAAATAGCACCTGCTTATGCATGACCAATATTCTACATCCTTTCTACCACATTGCTACTCATAACAATTCGATGGAGTTTAAGGAAAAAAGACAGCCTCATTTTATAGTTTTACCACTTAAAAGGCATTAGAAAGAAGAGCTAGAACTTTGGTACAAAATTTGGATAGGAAAAAGAAAACTGATTGTGAAGAACTAAAAGATCTTGTTGTTCCCAAGTCCTTAAAGGCAAGGAGACTGAACTTTTCTTTCCGTCGACGAAAATGGCTTTTGATGATACTACTCGTCCAGCTATGCTACCACCAGTACAGTAGAAACACTCTTTCAGTACGCTGCCGAAGGCATCAAGATCTTGCTGCGAATAATTATGGAAGACGACAGGGTTAAAACGCGACTGGCTATGATGGAAGCGTACACAGAAAAATATTGTTTTGACAATGTAATATTGTTTTATTCAAAACAGGTAGTTGATAAAATTGCGATTGAAACCAAGGGAAATTAACTTTTAATACATTCCATCTTTCGCAACTGCTCTATATTTGTAAGTTTTCCATCATTGCATATTGTATTTGATATTCTTATCTGTTTTAATAAATAATTTTTTTTAAATATTTAATCATTTAAATTTTCCATTCTCTTATATTTCTAAGTTTTATGTCTTCTTTCTTTTATTTTTAATGGTTTATATTTAAATATATATATATATATATTATATAATATATATATATATATTAGGTATATATATATATTATATATATTATAATATATATATATATATATATATATATATATATATATATATATATATATATATAAGATTATATTATATATATATTATATATATATATATATATATATATAATATAAGTATAAAATATATAGTATATATATTAAATAATAATAATAATATATATAAATATATATATATATATATATATATATATTATTATATATTATATATATACTATATTATTATATATATATATATATATATATTAGTGATGGGACGATTAATCGAAATCGCCTCGGAATCGGAGGAATCGGCTTTTTTCAGGAATCGGAATTCGGAATCGGAATCGGCAAAATTATACGATTCTTTTACCGATTCTTTGGGGTATACAATCTGAAATAATTTTATTCGATCTTTATGATATTTTCAAATACAATATTCGAAGTCTGCCGTATTGATTTTTTAATTTCAGTTCTTATCCTGAATTCTATTTAATTAAAGAAAACTGGATTGAGCGGGCGCATCTTTACGTAGAGCTTAAGATATCATGTTAGAATTTTCAGACAGGCAGACATTTGGCAATGGTTCGTTATTCATGTTATGTAATATGTTTTGATAATTGATCAAGTATACCCGTGAACTGCGTTAAGTGGAGCAGTGGTGAATATTTGCCTTGAGGCTTGTAATAATCTGGAGCTATTGAATATAAATGCCATCCGAGTTCCACCTTTTCACGTATCTCACACAGCATTCTAATATAAGTGACGTCTTAAAATGTTATGGAAAGAATTTCAATATTCTCGTGCTAATAGAAATTCTATGTTATGTAAGGGATAAAACGCCCTAATATGGCTTGCAGGAGTTACACAAGCAGGATTCCAGAATTACCTTGCTTTTTACACTCTTTGACACTAGTTCTTCAATGATGCCATATTAAGAGACATGAAAAAATGTATATCCATATGCACAACCAAAATCGCTAGGTTCTCATTTTAATCACTCGCCGCAAGCTATTTCCAAGTATGAAGAATTTCAAAACTAGATTTTTTTTTACCACAGCACAGATTTATTCAGGATATACCAAAATCCAGATGTAAGCCAGTTTCATATGCTTTCAAAAAATTTATGAACAAAAGGACGGGCTCTGTATTTCAGTATCTGCAGTCGATCATTCAAACAACTGTCATGGACTTAGAAAACCCAATGGAAAGTTCTTGAAAAATTTGCTAAAAATACTTAAAAAATTTTCGTTGTGATTGCTACAAATTTATTGAGCCACAAGGAATCAATAGCATCGGCAATAATCCCAAATATGCAAATGATTTGCATTTTTTTTTTTATGAAAAGCGAGTCAGAAAAAAAGAAAAACTATTTGAGGGACTTAGGGTCTACAGTATCAGCATGGGAAAAAATCAGTAAAAAATAGATTCAGGCATTTACTTTTACTGCATAAGAAGATCTTTGTGCTTCTACCTGATCTTGCATCCACGCTTAAAATTACATCCTGAGGATAGATTATAACAATAAAAAGTGGAAGATATTCTTAAGCAATAGGTGTGCGAAGATATATGTTTGTATAAAGGAAAGGAAAAACAGTTTCTCTCTTTTTTAAACAATTTTTCAGGATTGCAGCCAACACCTTGGATGATATGGCATCGGCAATAATTCCGAATATGAAAATGATTTGCATTTTTTTTTGAAAAGAGTCAGAAAAAAAGAAACATTTTTGAGGACTTGGGTCTACAGTATCAGCATTGAAAAAATTCAGTAAAAAATAGATTCAGCATTTTACTTTACTGATAAGAATCTTGTGCTTTCTACCTATCTTGATCCACGCTTTAAAATTACATTCCTTGAGGATGATTATAACAATATTAAAAGTGGAAGATATTCTTAAGCAATGGATGTGCGAAGATATATGTTGTATAAAGGAAAGGAAAAGAGTTTCCACTACTTTAAAACCAATTTTTAGATTTTTCTCATTTATCAAAAGAATGGGCGAAAAAGTTGATACTGAAGATAATAGTTTTTAACTTCAGTTTTGAAAGTAGTTTTCCGAATTTAAAGAGAAAAAGACTTAAAAAACAGCACAAGAAAACTCATTTTCCTAGGGAGAAAGACACATATATTGCAAAAAAATTGAAGATGTTAAAAAAAGTGGAAATCAGCCAATATAAAAAATATTGAAAACTTATTAAAAATTCAGAAAGTCCCTTTAAATGGTGATCATCGAATAAAGGAACCTTTCAGCATTTGGGTCCTTGCTAGAAAATATTCAAGCTCGTCCCCTTTCCGTTGGGACAAAATGAAAAGACTCTCAGAATTGGTAGGATCCAATTAGCTATTCTCCTAAAAAAATCCGCATGCAATCAGGAAAACGTGAGAAATG
>JABUQX010018042.1:0-10000 GCA_015478945.1 Trachelipus rathkii
CTAGAAGAGATAGTTTTGTTTTTTTTTTTTTTAACTTTAATTTTTAACTTTTTATTTCTTTAAAACTTTGTTTTTACTAAAAATTTTATTCTTTTTATGTTTATATACGTAGAAATTTTACATTTTTACAATATACAAAACAGTTAAAAACTAGTATAACTATAAGTTTTTCACATCATAAAGCAACATAACTAATAATCCTGAATGCAAGAATATATGTTATATTAACATCAAACGCTAACAAAATACCATACTTGGCAACAGGAAAGTAACTGACGTTGCTTACAGCCCGTACCATATTCACACTTTTTTTCAAACAGATCTCTAACATATCACTATTATTTTACATTAACATAGTAACATTTAACAAAAATTTATCACAACATACTCGCCAACAAATATATGCTGACGTACCAAAGTTTTTTCACATCAATAAAGCTAACATATCAATAATCCTGAACTAAGGAATATAACGGCACAAGGTGACAAATCCTACATACCTTAATGATCGAATAAATGACTACATTAACAAAGTTTCATACTTAACAACCTAAAGTAATCGTAACAATGCATACAGAACGAACATGTACGAAGCTGATTGTGGTTCCTGTTTCAACTAAGTTATCAAATACAAGTCGAGAAATTGTTCAAACTCCTCCCACTTTTCGAAATATTACGCAATACCTATGATTCTTGTTTGGTTCGTTTTCGAAACATTACGCAATACCTATGATTCTTGTTTGGTTTCGTACCTCTAACATATTAACGTTAATCTTACACTACCACAGTAACATTAAGCAAAAATTTATCACAAACATTGGTTAATTATATACAGACACGCGAAAGTATGCTAACATATTAATAAACGTTTTCACATTAATAAGCTAATCATTGAGCATTCATCTATACTAAGAAAATAATGCGCAAGACATAGCAGTTTACACATCTTAAGTCAGGAATAAACTGTTATACATTAAAAAAGTTCCACCTAACAACCAATAAAGCAAACTAACATGGTTATGGCATAAACGTAACTAATCTAACTTTTTCAAGCATAACCTACATATTAAGTTAATTCTTACACTAACTAGTAACATTTTAGCGAAAAATTTATCAAAAACATTGGTTAATTTATCATCACAGACCCAGCGAAAGTATGCCTAACATAATAAAGTTCCACATTATAGCTAACATAGCATCACTGCAACTAAGAAATAATGCACCAAAGACAAACATAACACATCTTAAGCAGGAATAAGCAGTCAACATTAACAAAGTTCCATACTTAACACCAGTAAAGCAACTAACATGGTATGCAAAACGTAACCTAATCTTACTTTTTCAAGCATAACTCTAACATATTAACGTTAATCTTACACTACCACAGTAACATTTAACTAAAATTTCTCACAACATTGGTTAATTATCATACAGACCAGCGAAAGTATGCTAACGTAACAAAGTTTCCACATTAATAAAGCTAACATAGCATCAACTGAACTAAGAAAATAATGCCAAAGACAAACCTAGCACAGCTTAAGCAAGGAATAAACCTGTTAACATTAACCAAGTTTTCATATCTTAACACCAGTAAGCAACTAGCATGGGTATGCAAACGTAACTTATTCTTAACTTTTTCAAAGCATAACTCTAACATACATTACGTTATCTTACACTAACAAGTAACATTTAACTAAATTTCTCACAACATTTGGTTAATAGTCATACAGAGCTGCGGAAAGTATGCTAAACGTAACAAAGTTTCCACATCAATAAAGCTAACATAGCGTAACATGAACTAAGAAAATAATGCACAAAGACAAACCTATCACAACTTACACACAAATAAACTGTTAACATTAACAAAGTTCCACACTCAACACCAGTAAAGCAACTAACATGGCATACCAAAACGTAACGCTAATCTTACTTTTTCAGCATACTCTAAAATATCTAACGTTATTTCTTACACTGACCACAGTAACTTAACTAAAATTTCCTCACAACATTGGTTAATTATACTGATCAACGAATATACTCTAACATAACAATGTCTTCACATTAATAAAGCTCAACATAGCATCATATGAACTAGGAAAATAATAATGTGCAACGACAAACCTAACACACTTTACACGCCTTAATAAACTGTTAACATTAACAAAGTCCCACACTTAACAATAGAGTAAAGTAAACTAACTTTACATACAAAACGTACCTGTTCCAGTACTTTTTTCCGAAGCATATCTCATAGCATATTAACGTTATCTTACAATTTTGCACAGTAACATTTAATCAAAAAATGTGTCATTGAGAAGCCATACTTAAACCAGGTCATATACCTAATCTGAGTAATAACGAATTAAAGTTAAAAGTTTTTAGATTATCTCTTTTTTAGACTCCGCCTCCTTTCAGAAAATATCAACTCTAAACATGAAAAATGATTTTACGCTTTAACTATTTGCATAAAGTGATGCAATACTTATATTTGACCCTCTGGCAGGAATACATGCAATGTAGCCAGTCGCCATTCGGTTACGAATAAATATTAAATGACGCACATCGTTGGAATAACGAACTCCTGCAATGAAGAATTTATCAACAACAAGCGTAGAGATGCAGGGAGATGTCAACGTATCAACACAGCGAAAAAACCTATCCTAGTGAAGAAAATAGTGTATAAACAATCCTTAAATGTAATGAGATTCTTTCTTTCACCCAATCAGAAGAAAGTAAAACAAGAATACGACTTACGAATGAACCATATCAGTTCAAAAAGGGTATATATTCTCGTTCGACAACAACAACAACAACAACAACACAACAACAACAACAATAACATTAGTACAAAGATAAGTCTTTGGATACTAACCATGAATATATGGCTAACGTTAACATTGTTTTCACATTAATAAAGCTACATAGCATCCCAGAGCTAAGAAAATAAGGTACAACGACGAATCTAACACAACTTACGCACGAATAAACTGTTAACCATTAACAAAGTTCACAACTTAAACACCTGTAAAAGTAACTGACATTGGCATACAAAACGTAACCTATTCATACTTTTCGCAATACATATCTCCAACATATAACGTAATTTTCATGACTAGACACGTAATATTTAGCCAAGAATTTATCATAAACCTTGGTTTAATTATCATACAGAGCAGCGAAAGTATGCTAACGTAACAAAGTTTCCACATTAATAAAGCTAACATAACATAACCTGTAACTAAGAATATAATGTACAAATGAAAACCTACACACCATATGCATGAATAAACCACTAACATTAACAAACTTTTGCACTAACAACAGTAAAGTACATAACACTTCGTTCAAAACGTAACCTATTCCACACTTTTTCAAAGCATATCTCTGAACATATCAATGTTAATTTTACATTAACATCGTAATATTTAACAAAAGTTTAGCATAAACCTGTCTAATCATCATACTGACAAAGAATATAATGCTGACGTAACAAATGTTTTACATCAACTTCGTAACATTTAACAAAAAATTCATCATAACCTCGTCTAAATATCATAATCCCCAGCGAATAATTGCAAACATAACAAAGTTTTAACCAAACATAACAAAAAAATAACAAAATTTTATCCTAACATAACATAAAAATAAGTTCTTTGAGTAAAATATCACAGTAAAACGTAATAATTTACTGATTTTAAAGCAGTAAATCAGTAAATCAGTCCTTACCCCTCCTTCGGAGGGGTAATGCCCGCTTACACCCCTTCGGGGTGATCCCCCCTCTCAGGATTCACACCCTTTCAAGGGGGCGCATCCCCCTGGGTTTTCTCTCGGAAGGTAATGTGTTGCTTTAGATACTCTTGGTTAATGAAAACTGTTTATTCGTAAGTTAGGTACGTTATGTTAAATATTACTATGACAATGTGGAAATAACACTGATTTGTTAGAGAAATGATGAGTTTTTGTAAGATATTACTGTGTTAACTGACGATGATGTGTTAGAAACGTGAGCCTAGGTTAAGTTTTTGTTGAGTAATGTTAGGTTTGCCCTAGACTTTTGCTAATGTCTACGTTTATTCATAGGTCAAATGATGTTATACTCAAAACGAGTGACACTTTGATGAAGATAGTGTCAATTCATAGTTCAAGATGGTGGCATCTTTGATAGATTGGTCACTTTGTTAAGGGATTTTGTTAGATAATACGGCTTTACCTGTTGCTAATATGTTCGAAAAGTGGGAACATATCGAGTATTGTATGATCTGTTAGCTAGTTTACCTTGATCAGTAGGGAATTTTTCAGGATGTTAGCTGATTATTCATACGCTAGGTATGTTAGGTTTGCATTTGTACATTATATTCCTAGTCGCGGTTATGATTGTTAGCTTTATTGTGATCTAAACACTTTGTTGGTTAAAGCATATATTCGCAGCGTTTAGTATATAAAGAACCATATTTTTATGTTATGTTTGTCCAAAAATGATACATGAAATATCGATTTGATCAATAGCTCAATAGATCACAGGCGGGTGGGACGGGTAGGGGACTGCAGGGATGGGTGGTTTGATTTACTGATTTACTGATTTATTGCTTTAAAATCAGTAAATTATTACGTTTTACTGTGATATTTTACTCAAAGAACTTATTTTTATGTTATGTTAGGATAAAATTTTGTTATTTTTTGTTATGTTTGGTTAAAACTTTATGTTTGCGATTATTCGCTGAGGATTATGATATTTAGACGAGGTTATGATGAATTTTTTGTTAAATGTTACGAAGTTGATGTAAAACATTTGTTACGTCAGCATTATATTCTTTGTCAGTATATGGATGATTAGACAGGTTTATGCTAACTTTTGTTAAATATTACGATGTTATTGTAAAATTAACATTGATATGTCAGAGATATGCTTGAAAAAGTCTGAAATAGGGTACGTTTTGAACGAAGCTGGTTATGTACTTTACCTGTTGTTAAGTGCGAAAGTTTGTTAATGTTAGTGGTTTATTCATGCATATGGTGTGTTGGGTTTGTCATTGTACATTATATTCTTAGTTCAGGTTATGTTATGTTAGCTTTATTAATGTGGAAACTTTGTTACGTTAGCATACTTTCACTGCTCTGTATGATAATTAAACAAGGTTATGATAAATTCTTGCTAAATATTACTGTGTCAATGTAAAATTAACGTTAATATGTTGGAGATATGTTTTGGTAAAAGTAGAATGGTACGTTTGTAATGGCAATGTCAGTTACTTTTACAGTGTTAAGTGTGGAGCTTTGTTAATGTTACAGTTTATTCGTGCTTAAGTTGGTGTTAGATTCGTCGTTGTACATTAATTTCTTAGCTCTGGTAATGATGCTATGTTAGCTTAATTAATGTGAAAACAATGTTTACGTTAGCATATATTCATTGGTTAGTATCCAAAGAACTTATTATTTTGGTACTATGTTATTGTTGTTGTTGTTGTTGTCGAACGAGAATTTATACCCTTTTGAACTGATATGGTTAGTTCTTACGTCGTATTCTTGTTTACTTTCTCTTTGGGTGAAGAAAGAATCTCATTACATTTAAGGGTTGTTTATACACTATTTTTTTCTTCAGTAGGATAGTTTTTTCGCTGTGTTGATACGATGACATCTCCCTGCATCTCTACGCTGTTGTTGATATCTTCATGAGGAGTTTCGTTATTCCCACGATGTGTCATTTATATTTATTCGTAAACACCGAATGGCGACTGCTACATTGCATGTATTCCTGTCAGAGGGTCAAATATAATAAGTATTGCATCACTTTATGCAAATAGTTAAAGCGTAAAATCATTTTTCATGTTTAGAGTTGATATTTTCTGAAAGGAGGCGGAGTCTAAAAAGAGATAAGTCTAAAAAACTTTACTTTATTCGTATTTACTCGTTAGGTATTATGATGGTTAGGTATTGGTTATGAAACATTTTTTGATAAATGTTACTGTGTCATGTAAGATTAACTTTAAAATGCAGAGATATGTTTGGAAAAAGAATGGAACAGGTTACGTTTTTGTATGTTATGTTAGTTACTTTACTGTGTTAAGTGTGGAACTTTGTAATGTTAACAGTTTATTAAGGCGTAAGAATGTGTTAGGTTTGTCGTTGCAATTATTTTCCTAGTTCATATGATCTATGTTAGCTTTATTATGTGAAAACCTTGTTATGTTAGAGTATATTCGTTGATCGGTTATAATTAACCAATGTTGTGAGAAATTTTAGTTAAATGTTACTGTGTCAGTGTAAGAATAACGTTAATATGTTAGAGTTATGCTTGAAAAAGTAAGATTAGGTTACGTTTTGCATACCATGTTAGTTGCTTTACTGGTTTTGAGTGTGGAACTTTGTTAATGTTAACAGTTTATTTGTGTGTGTAAGTTGTGATAGGTTTGTCTTTGTGCATTATTTTCTTAGTTCATGTTACGCTATGTTAGCTTTATTGATGTGGAAACTTTGTTACGTTAGCATACTTTCGCAGCTCTGTATGATAATTAACCAATGTTGTGAGAAATTTTAGTTAAATGTTACTGTGTTAGTGTAAGATTAACGTTAATATGTTAGAGTTATGCTTGAAAAAGTAAGAATAAGTTACGTTTTGCATACCATGCTAGTTGCTTTACTGGTGTTAAGTATGAAACTTTGTTAATGTTAACAGTTTATTCCTGCTTAAGATGTGCTAGGTTTGTCTTTGTGCATTATTTTCTTAGTTCAGTTGATGCTATGTTAGCTTTATTAATGTGGAAACTTTGTTACGTTAGCATACTTTCGCTGGTCTGTATGATAATTAACCAATGTTGTGAGAAATTTTAGTTAAATGTTACTGTGTTAGTGTAAGAATTTAACGTTAATATGTTAGAGTTATGCTTAAAAAAGTAAGATTAGGTTACGTTTTGCATACCATGTTAGTTGCTTTACTGGTGTTAAGTGTGGAACTTTGTTAATGTTGACTGCTTATTCCTGCTTAAGATGTGTTATGTTTGTCTTTGGGCAAATTATTTTCTTAAGTTCAGTTTGATGCTATGTTAAGCTTTATTAATGTTGGAAACTTTATATTTAGCATACTTTCGCTGGTCTGTATGAAATTAACTAATGTTGTGATAAATTTTTGCTAAAATGTTACTATGTAGTGTAAATTAACGTAAATATGTTAGAGTTATGCTTGAAAAAGTAAGATTAGGTTACTTTTGGCATAACCATGTTAGTTTTGCTTTATTGGTGTTAAGGTTCGGAACTTTTTTAATGTTACAGTTTATCCTGCTTAAGATGTGTTTATGTTTGTCTTTGGGCATTATTTTCTTAGTTTAGATGATGCTATGTTAGCTTTATTAATGTGAAAACTTTATTATGTTAGCATACTTTCGCTGGTCTGTATGATAATTAACCAATGTTGTGATAAAATTTTAGCTAAAACATAAAATGTTTTTAATAAATTTGTTATGTTGACCCTGTGACAAACAAGAATCAAATGTATAGCTTAATGCTTCGAAACGAACCAAACAAGAATCATAGGTATTGCGTAATATTTCGAAAAAGTGGGAGGAGTTTGAAAAATTTCTCTCTCGACTTGTATTTGATAACTCTAGTGAAACAGGAACGCACATAGCTTTCGTACAATGTTCGTTCTGTTATGCATTGTTTAGTTACTTTAGTGTTGTTTAGTAATGAAACTTTTTGTTATATGTTAGTCATTATTCCGATCATAAGGTATGTTAGGTTTTGTCATTGTGCGTTTATTCCTAGTTCAGGATATGATATTATTTTAGCTTTATTGATGTGAAAAACTTTGGTACGTCAGCATATATTTGTTGGCGAGTATGTTGTGATAAATTTTTGTTAAATGTTACTATGTTAATGTAAAATAATAGTGATATGTTAGAGATCTGTTTGAAAAAAAAGTGTGAAAATATGGTACGGGCTGTAAGCAACGTCAGTTACTTTCCTGTTGCCAGTATGGTATTTTGTTAGGTTTGATGTTATACATTATATTCTTTAGTTCAGGTTATGATAAGTTAGCTTTATTGATGTGAAAGCTTTGTTATGTTAGCATTTTAAAAACTGGTTTTAGTTTAATGTAAAAATGTAATTTTTTACGTTATAAACTTCATAAGAATAAAATTTTTATAAATATACCATTTTTAAAGAAAGCAAGTTATATAGTTATCATTATTTTTAAAAAAAAAAAACAAACAAACAAAGTTTTAAAGAAATAAATTAAAAATAGCTAAAAGTTTTTTAAAAACAAAAAGTTTTAAAAAAAAAAAGTTAAAATAAATAAAAGTTTTTAAAAACAAAAAGAAAAAAAGATGTGAAAGCAACGTTCTATATGTTTTGCTAGTTACTTTACTGTTGTTAGTATTGAACTTGTTAATGTTAGTTGTTTATTCGTGTTTAAGGTATGTTAAAACGGATGATGTTATACATTATATTCTTACGTCAGGATAAGTTTGTTGCTTTATCGATGTTAAAACTTTCTTACGTTAGCAATATATTCGAGGGTTAGTATAAAAAAGAACATATTTTTATGCCATGTTTATCCAATGATACTCAAAATATGACTGGAGTCAACAGATCAATAGATCAATTGATCAATAGATCAAGGTTGGGACGGGTAGGGGGGTGGTAGGGGTGGTTTGGATTTACTGATTCAGTGATTTACGTTTTAGGGTATGTAAAACACAATTTTTTTACGTTATAAACATCTAACATAAAAAGAATAAAAAATTTTAGGTAAAAACAAAAAGTTTTAAAAAATAAAGTTAAAATTAAAAGTTTTTTTTTAAAAAAAAAACAAAACTAAAATGTTTTAAGAAATAAATTTACAAATAGCTAAAAGTTTTTGAACAAAAAGTTTTTAAAGAATAAAGTTTAAAAATAATAAAAGTTTTTAAAACAAAAAGAAAAAAAGATGTGAAAGGCAACGTTCTATATGTTTTGCTAGTTACTTTACTGTTGTTAAGTATTGAACTTTGTTAATGTTAGCTGTTTATTCTTGCTTAAGCTGTGTTAGGTTTTTCGTTGTATGTTATATTCTTGGTTAAGACTATGATATGTTAGCTTTGTTAAGCCAAAAACTTTGTTAGCGTTGGCATATATTCGTTGACAGTATGATAATTAGATACGGTGATGCAAAATATTACAGTGTTAATACGAAAATAGTAATGATATGTTAGGATATGTTTAAAAACGTATGAATAGGTTACGTTTTTGTATGCAACGGTAGTTCTTTACTGTTTGTTAAGTATGGAAACTTTGCTAATGTTAGTGATTTATTCAGGCATAGGGTATGTTCGATTTGATGTTATACATTATATTGTTACATCAGGTTATGATATGTTAGCTTATTGATGTGAAATCTTTGCTGTGCTAAGCGTATTTTCGTTGGTCAGTATGATAATAACAAGATTGTGATAAATTTTTTGTTAAATGTTACTATGTTCGTGCAAAATAATAAGATATCGTTAGAGATATGTTTGGAAAAGTGTGGAATAAGTTACGTTAATTGTATGCAAATGTTAGTTATGTCACAGTTGTTAAGTATTGAACTTTGTTTAATGTTTGACTGCTTATTCGTGTATAAGATGTGTTAGATTCGGTGAGTGTAATTATATTCGTTAGTTCTATGACCTATGTTTTGCTTTCATAATATGAAAACTTTGTACGTTAGCAACATATTCATTGAATCAGTAAATAAAAATAACTTACACAAGGTTGTGATAATTTTTGTTAAAATGTTACTATGTTAATGTAAAAAACATCAGTGATATGTTAGAAAAGTGTAAGTAGGTTACGTTCTGGCGCTCAATGTTAGTTACTTTAGCTGTTGTTTAAGTATGAAAGCTTTGTTTAATTTGTTAACTGTTTTATCTGTTTAAGATGGTGTTAGGTTTGTGATGTACGTTATATTCATAGTTCAGGGATGCTATGTTTGCTTTATTGATGTGAAAAACTTGTTACGTTAGCATTATTCAATGATCAAGTATGA
>JABUQX010018042.1:15000-17500 GCA_015478945.1 Trachelipus rathkii
TGTCAATGAGATCAGTGCGTGCAGATAAAACACTCCACGCTCGAAGGACACGGTACCCGGGCACTTAGTCGACGTTCGGTGTAGCGCAACACACGATTGCACGGGTGGTCCAACGGTACCAGGAAACCTTGACAACATGATCGCCGGCGAAGACAAGGTAGGCCCAGGGCCACGACACCCGTGGAAGACCGATTTTATACATTTGGCAGCATTACGAGAACGTCACACCAACGGCACGATTATCTGCAGATACAGATGGAGGAGGTAATAACGGCACCAGGGTGAGTGCAATACAGTGCGTCGACCCATCGCGATATAATTACTGCCGTCCGGAGGCTGCATAGGTAACGTCCCCCGGCACAATCGAAGGGCGAAGTCTGGCATTTTCCGGAGAACACATCCTTGGACGGTCGACGATTGGGAAAAGGTGCTCTTTAACGGGACCGAGTCGAGAGTGTACTCTGTAAGCTGACAAGCGTGTAGAGTATACGACGACCGACGGAGAGTGTTCGGAAAGGCATGTGCTGCAGGTCCACCGTTTGGAGTGGGTCGGTTATGGTCTGGGGAGGCATCTCCTTATCGGGGCCTACGGAGTTGCACATCTTCGATGGAGGCACTCTTACAGCCGTAAGGTATATCACAGACATCCTCGAACCATGTCGTGCATATGCCCCCTACATCGGTCTTTCATCCTAATGTATGACAATGCAAGACACACAAGGCCCAATGTGTGAATGACTACCTTAGGACGGTTCAAATTACGGTGTTGAAGATAAAAGCATATAGTCCGGATCTCAATCCAATCGAACATTTGTGGGATATCATGAAACGTCGGATCTGACAGCTGCAACCTCCTCCACGGACCCTCCACGACCTGCGACAAACAATGCTACTACGTATGGGATCAAATCACTGTCCCAGGACATTGGCCCACTCATCGAGAGCATGCCTTGACGGTGTCAAAGCAGTCCATCCGTAACCAGAGGGGTCATACACGGCACTTGAGACAGACCAACACCCCCCCCGCGGCAGTCCACCGTGCGTAACCAACAATTGAGTGTGTTTGCAGCGCCGAACTCCGAACCCTACTGCGAGACCCTTTGGCTGCACATTTGGCCTCACACTCCATCAACCTACGGTTCTGGGAGGATCCACCATGTTATTGTCATTGTCCAGTAAAGTGTCTTCGCGTTCTTCAACCTTTTCTACCCTTCCTTCGCCACGTGCCCTTGTTGTGCGTTATTTTGTCGAGTAATATATATATATATATATATATATAAATACTTATATATATTATATATATATATAGTATATATATATTATTATATTATATATATATATATATATATATATATATATATATATATATTATAGAGAGAGAGAGAGAGAGAGAGAGAGAGAAGAGAGAGAGAGAGAGAGAGAAGAGCAGAGGGTAGCAAAAAGTTACTGGAGTCGAAAGCTGATATATATATATATATATATATATTATATAAAATCCATATTAAATCGATATATTATTATATATATATATATATAATATATATATTATTATATATATATATATTATATATATATATAATATATATATATAATATAAATTAATTAAACGAAATTTAATAAGTTAAAATTACTTTAATATTTTGTTCTCTTATTGCTAGAGAAATAAATGAAATTATTATTATTATTATTATTATTATTATTATTATTATTATTATTATTATTATTATTATTATTATTATTATTATTATTATTATTATTATATATTGGATTATTATTATTATTATTATTATTTTTAGTAGTAGTAGTAGTAGTAGTAGTAGTAGTAGTAGTAGTAGTAGTAGTAAATAAATAGATGCAATGGAAGCGGTAAAGCTATTATCGGCTTAAAAATTTAAATTCTGATTTTGGAAGCAGAAACGGGTCATTATTGCCAGGTCATTTGCAGCTCTTTCCATTCCCACTTTTTTTCCTTCATTTCAATAGTTTCTATTTTCATTTTTACTTTCTGAACTTAACAATTTTTTCGTATTGAAATTGCCTCATAAAAAGTTTATTTATAAAGTTTGAAAACATTTACCTTTGGAAAAAATAATTAAATTGCTCTTTTTACTATTATTATTTTTTGGGGGTCATATTTTTAAATGCAAAATTTGCCCTTTTTCTGACAACCTCCTAGACTTAGCATTTATTTGGTATTTTATGGTTAGATTATGTTGGGCTTGGTTGGTGAGTTACTTTAGTTAGGTTTGTTTAGGTTAGGTTGCCAAAAAAGTGCTAAACTTTACCAAACATTTTTCTAAAACATTTTTTGTTGAAAATAACTTAAAATACATTACAAACACATATAAACCACAAAAATTATATTAAAATCATTTTTATCCAAGATATCACTAAACAGGTGAACCAGGCAAGGTCATTATTATTATTATTATTATTATTATTATTATTATTATTATTATTATTATTATTATTATTATTATTAGTATTATTATTATTATTA
>JABUQX010018042.1:22500-27500 GCA_015478945.1 Trachelipus rathkii
TTTAACATACAACACAGAGCAGGAATTTTTTTGAATTGAGGCTGACTGAGTCGCTCTTAATCTATTGATATAATTATTATTTTGGGAGTTTAGATTTAAAGATAGTTATTAATCTTTTAAATTTGTTACTTCACAAATTTATGGCAATGTCAATCTAGTCTAGAACTCGTCTCTGATGATGCCTGAAGTGACCAGGCGAAATATTAAATTACAAGTTCAGAAAGCTGTTATACTATTCTATTTCAGAATAGCTCTGAAGAAAATCAATCATGAAGCGATTGATACCTTTATTAAATTGGAAAAGACGTGTAAAGCTCATATATTATTATTATTTATTATTATTATTATTATTATTATTATTATTATTATTATTATTATTATTATTATTATTATTATTATTATTATTATTATTATTATTATTATTATTATATTATTTTTTAATATATATAACTAATATATATATATATATCATATATATTATATATATATATATACACTATATATATATATATATAATATTATATGAATATATATATATATAACTATATATATATATATATATATATATATATATATAGTATATCAATGCACGGCTCGTCGTCTTGAGCTGGGTAGGCAAGAACAATTTTGCTAAATGAAATATTTCGTATTTTCAGCATGAATTATATATTATATATATATAATATATATATATATATATTCACTATATATATATAATTTATAAATATATATATATATATATATATATATATATATATATATATATATATTATATAGTATATATATATATCAATGTATATATATCTTATATATATATTATATATATATATATATATATATATATATATATATATTAATACTATCTATATATATATATATTATTATATTAATATATATATATATATATATATATATATATATATATATTATATATATATAATATAGATAAATTCAAAGCAGTAAATCGCTAGGTTATAATAGTAGAATAATAGGAGGCCTGAAGTAATCTAAAACACAATGATTATAACATATATAATATAGGAGACAGTCTTCTGATTGTGAAGGGCGTTAGCTTTCGATCCGTGCTGGATCCTCTGTCGGACGCGGTGAGTGAAGACTAAAAAAAAAAATTTTTAAGCCTTAATCATGAAAAGTGGAAAAATTTTAAATAAATGAAAAAAAATGAAATAATTATGTATGTTGTGTTAAGATTTTTTTGAAAAAAGGTGTGGTGATCAATAGTTTGTTAAGTGTGGGATCTAAAGAGTATTCGCCTAGTAGTATGTTATAGTTGGGAAGATTTTTTATACAAAGGGATTCAATTATTTTGCGTTGTAGGGGGTTGAGCACCTGTATGATGGGGGTCATGTGAATAAGGTTAATTTTGTGATTAAGTTGTGATCTGTGTAAGGTTAGGGCAGAATTTTGAGAATCTTTTATGAGGTCTTCGTTGTGTTGTTTTTTTCTTCTGATGAAATCATTTGTTTCTCCAATGTAGCAAGAGTTACAATTATAACAAGGGATTTTGTACACACATTGGGAGATGTTTTGGGGAGTGTGAGTGGGAGGTTTGAAAATCCGTTTGAGAGAAGATGTATTAGAAGAGGTAAGTCTTAAAGATTCAGGTAAAGATCTTATGATAGAGGTATGAGGTACATGTGGGACAGGTAAATAAGAGAAAGATTTTGGTGGTAAATCAATGGTAGGGTTGTAAAATTTTTGTTTGGCTTTTTTAAGGGAACGGGTTATGATATGTTTGGAAGAAAGTTTGCTAAAGGTAGTGAAGATATAATTAAGTTCAGTTTGTAAGAAAGGGGGGGAACAAATACGCAATGCTCTAAGAAACAGGGAGGAAAGGATACCAATTTTTGTGTGGGTAGTATGTGAAGAGAACCAATGAGTGTAAGAGGGATTAAAAGTAGGTTTACGGTAAACGCTATATAGGAAGGTCGGGCTGTTGTGCCAAGAGAGGAGGGTGTCAAGGAAAGGTAGTGTTTTGTTAATAGAGAGTTCCATAGTGAATTTGATATTGGTATGTATGGAGTTGATAAAATTAAGGATGATATTAGGGTCAGTGGTTAGGGGAATGGAGACAAAAATGTGCTCTCGGTTTCGAATCCCATAATTGCTGAGTACTCAAAGGCCTGGCCCCAAAAGTTCAAAGGACTGGCCCCCAAAGTATTAAATGAGTCACAGGAGATTTTACTCTCCCTCAGCAGGATACGAACGTTGGACTCCGCGTCGCTGAGTGAACAGCAGCCGAGAGCTTTATCCACTAAGCCATCCACTTTCCCAAAAAAGAAAGTCTTCCACTCACTGCGTCGGACAGAGGATCCAGCACGGATCGAAAGCTAACGCCCTTCACAATCAGAAGACTGTCTCCTATATTATATATGTTATAATCATTGTGTTTTAGATTACTTCAGGCCTCCTATTATTCTACTATTCTCTCTCTCTCTCTCTCTATATATATATTATATAATATATATATATAGTATACTATATATATATATATATATATATATATTATATATATATTATATATATATATATATAAATATATATTATATATATAACTTCGAAAACATTTGAAAAGATCAATATGCATTCACAAACTTTAAGAGATATCGAAACGAGAGACAATCTCCTTCAAAGTGATCTCAAGTATTATAAGATAATTTCTATAGGTGAATTTTTAGTGGTCAACCTCTATTCAAAATGTTAATTTAAAATCTGGCCAAATTGAATTGACTCCGTTTAACTAGAATTTGATCAATACGAATATCTTTCTCCAAGCGATTCTTGCTCTTGCAAATAGTGTGAACTCCTCCTAAAATAAGGTTTTTAAATCTCACTCCGTTTATTTTCATTTGCGTTTGGTAAGCAAATTTTTGACATCAGTCAAAATTTTTTAAAACTTTTTTGTAATCGGAAGTGGATTCGAGCCTTTTTTTCCGTTTTAATCAAATTTAAAAACTAATATTTTATGTGCATATTTATTCGAAGAGCGGTGAGCAAAAGCGGTTCTCCCTCTTGTCTTTTGGCGGTCTGTAATCAAATAGGTGGCACTGCATTCCTTGCCTCCCTCGAAAAGTGGCCACTGATATATATATATATATATATATATATATATATATATATATATATATATATATATTATATATATATATATATTATATATACTATATATATATATGATATAATATTATATATATAGGTTATTTGTTCCAAACGTATCTTTCTTTTCGTTTATCCTTCAGTTTGGTTTTCTAGGAACGGTCCTAATGAATGACAATATACTCAATGGGCACTGGTTTTGAAAAGACTTTATTATTATTATTATTAATTATTATTATTATTATTATTATTATTATTATTATTATTATTATTATTATTATTATTATTATTATTATTATTATTATTTATATTATTATTATTATTAATTATTATTATTTTAGAAATTTTATATCAGCTTCTAATTTAATATGAGATTTACAAGCCTTTTCCAACTTCCTAAAGGTATCAACCGCTTCATGATTGATTTTCTTAAGGACTATTCTAGAATAAAATAGAACAACCGCTTTCTGAACTTTTAATCTAATATTTCGCCTGGCCACTTCAGGCATCATCGGAGACGAGTTCAAGACTAATTTAACAATTGATGAAACAAAATAAATATTATTTAAATATAAATGTGAAGTAACAAAATAAACTTTTTTATAATCAACGTAAATCTAAAATCCTTAAATAATAAATATATCAATGAAGAGACTCTATCTAGGCAAACCTAAAAAATGTTCAAAAAATTCTCCATTTCATTATACTTAATGTTGATAACCGGCTTGTGCCTTTTTATTAAGAGGGACTCAGCCAGCCTCAATTCAAAGAAATTTCCTGCACGGTGTAGAATGTCAAAATTGGACATGTAGGGATTAAGTGTGGAAGTTTCATGTTCGTTTTTAAATTATGTGAAGATCTTACCGGACTACATGTTGTGAGACACGGAGTTTGAGAGAATTAGTGGTATACCCGATGTAAGAGGCATTACAGCCATCTTTATTACAATGAAATTGGTATACCACATGATTCACATTCTCCTTAGTCCCACTAGCTCTTTCTGAAAACATAGAAGAAAGTTTCAATGGCTTGTAGTAAGATCTAAGTTTTATATCTTTAGTGTTAGATTTGGACTTGATGTGGTATTGAATTATTTTCTTCAACCTTGTATTTTCATAATTAAATCTATCTATAGTTTGGGATCTGAAAAAGAATGTCAAGCTATCCCTATTATCTTCTGCTTTTTCTTCGACAATTTTCTTATTTATAAAGGTTTTAATGATTTTATCTAGTAGATATTGGGGAAAGTTGTTATTAACAAGATTCTGTTTAATTCTTGAGAGCTCTGCGTCAAAAAGTTTCCAGTCAGAGCAAATACGGTAAGCTCTATGCAGTAAAGTTTTAATTAGGGCGATTTTGTAAGTAAGGGGTAAGTGTGAATTGAAATTAGTATATAGTCCTTTGTCAGTAGGTTTGACGTAAATACTTGTGGTGAGTACTCCACTTGGATCAAAGGAGATGTTAACGTCTAAAAAATGGAAGGAGTTATTTTCAGATTTTTCAAAAGTAAAATTTAGGACACTTAAATTTTGGAGTTCATCAATAAAGAGCTTAACATCTTCATCACGCTTGAAGACCACGAAGGTGTCATCAACATATCGTATATATAGTCTGGGATTGAAAGAATTATTTTTGATGGTGTTTCCATGGGTTCCCCACTTGGACCAACGTTCGCTGACTTCTACATGTCGCATATTGAAAATTTAATATTAAGCAAAAATAATTCTTTCAATCCCAGACTATATATACGATATGTTGATGACACCTTCGTGGTCTTCAAGCGTGATGAAGATGTTAAGCTCTTTATTGATGAACTCCAAAATTTAAGTGTCCTAAATTTTACTTTTGAAAAATCTGAAAATAACTCCTTCCATTTTTTAGAC
>JABUQX010018042.1:32500-51123 GCA_015478945.1 Trachelipus rathkii
CTAACGGTAAAAGCAAATTTATATATATTGGAATTCAGCGGAAAATTGCCTAAAGGAGTGGTTTCTAATTTTTTTTTATTTTTTTTTATGTATTTAAATATTCGTCGAAAATATTTTTTTAAAAAATTTCCCCCATTTAGGGGGCTCGAACGCGACGGATAGGACAGAGCCCCACCGTCATCCACGCGCGAGGCCGAGAAACCCGACCCCTGCCATCCGTTTGCGGGTTTACCCTATGGTATTCTTTTAGTTAAAAAAAAAAGAATAATTTCACTTCCCTTTACACTTGGTATTACTTTAAGCTAAAGAATACCATAAGGGTAAACCGGCAAAGATGGAAAGGAGTCGGGGTCCCTCGGAAACCCCGTGGACGACGGGGACTTCGTCCCCCCCTCTGTCCCCCGTCGGCTCGAGCCCCCTAAATGGGGGGAAAAATTTTTTAAAAATATTTAAGACGAACAAAAAAATAAATAAAAACCCCTCCTTAAAATTTTCCACTGATTCCAAATATATAATTTGGTTTACTGTAGGTGCTGCCGTTCTCGATTTACATGATGTCAGCTTTAGACACTCTGACCATATTATATATATACCTATAGTATATATATATATATATTATATATATATATATATATTATATATAATATATAATATAATATATATATATGCAGGTTATATGGCAAAAATGAAGGGACGCAGATGAACCTCAAGGTTAATCATTTGAACTCCCAAAGGTTACACGGGAAGCAAATGCCATCAATGGACTCGATAGATAAGCAATCTTCGAGTAAATTCTGGTACACCTGTTAAGTAATTGTATCCAATGCCTCTAAAAGGTTATGCCGTATTTATGTGTAACTAATTTCCTACATTGTTGTAAGATCACTGCAAGCGACTGTGTTATCTTTTTTTATTAATTAAGATTAAACTACCAATCAGAATGTAGTTCTTAAGCCGGAAGAGTTTCTTGGCAAAAGCCTGGAAAAGGGAAGGGGATCAGTCTAAACACCACCTTTGACTGAGAAGGCAGGCCACTGGACCCTGCCTTCGAGAATATATAAGTTGAAACTATAAATATAAAAACATATTGTGATATTTTCGTGTAACCAGTCGAGCTTAATAAATCTAAGTTTGGGGGGAAGAATTGAACTTCTCTTTGTTTATAATCTTCTGTGATACACCCTCTGCCTACAATGATCATAATATGGTAAATATTTATTAAAAAAAGGGGGCCCCAATTATAAGAGATCTATGGCAATAAGTTTCTTAAGAAGAAAATATCAGATTCCGGGCCTCCCATGATTAATTGAAATATTAAAGAGAAATCATCTTTGCTTGTGTTTGATGCCGAATACAGGTGGTGTTACTATGAAGAATAATACAAGACATTCTATAAAGATCTTAAAGATTCTTTAAGTAATAGAATAGAGCCTTGGTGATAATCTCTAATTGGTCATAACAATTAAAGTTCATTCTCGGTTTCATATATATATAATATATATATATAATTAATATAATATATATATAATATATATATATATTTATATAATATATATATATATAATATATATATATATATTATATAGCGTATGCAGGGGGCAGGGGGTACTTGCCCTCTCCCTAAATTCGTTGATGAAATAAAAAAATTAACAACTTATATGTTTGACAGACGGGTTTTTTTAGGGTTTATAGTAATAAAATAAATGAAAAAGATACATCATCGATAGATATGAAGTCAGTAATTACTATAATACTAACTATATTATCAATGTGCTTTCGTCATTTCTTATTGGCTGAAGTCAATTAGATGTGTGCTTTTCTATAACGGCAGCTAATCTCACTGACAGTTAATTCTCCGCTAGATTTGTCGCATGGAATGCCAAAAAAATTTCGTTTCTACTCCATATTGGCCGATGAAACTGCGGATTTGTCAGACAAAGAACAATTACCTATACAGATTTAAGGTTTTCCGATCTTGAAAAAATAACTGTTCGGAAAATTCCGGGGTTTGAAGTTTTTGAAAGGAATGGATGGTAAAACCGTTGTTTTAAATTGATTGATTTGTTTCTTAGACTTATCAATTTAAAAATGATGGAACCAAAGTTAGAGCCGGCTGCGCAACAAATGGCAGGTAAAGAACATCTTGAGTTTGAAGAAATCTGCGGGAAAATATATAAAAAAGGATTAAGATTTTCACTGTGTAATGCCATCGGCTCATTAATTTGGTCATTAAATGACCTAAACTTTACATTATCCCGGAAATTCGAAATACTATTGTCACAATAAAAGACATAATAAACTTTTTCAGAGACTCCACCCTAAGAATATCATAGTATTGCTATTTTTAATATGCAAACCGTAAAAATAAAAAAATCTGCTGAACGGGTTAAAAAATGTCAAAGGGAGGCAACAATCAATACAAAGAAAAACATTGCTTTTTTAACTATAATGGTTCGGCAACAAGACCCCATTTTCCATTATTACCACCCTTCCCGTAATAGCCAAATATGTCTGCTTTTGGTGAACCCGTGCTAACATATTCATAGCAAAAAATAATTGACTTTCTGCGAGTAATTTGAATCAGTCCAATAGATTTGGAAAGTTGTCAAAGATCACCGCAAAAAACACCTGCTCAAATATAATTTTCCTGAATCTTCTTCTTATTCCCGCTAATTATAATGCTGCTGAATTCTTAGTAGAATATCACAACCATCCTTGAAAGGTACAATCTCCCAACAACATGGAAAGAATACATTCCTGGCTGAATACTCTCTTGCTGAATATTGGAAGCGATCTGGTACTTATGCCTTATCTTGAGACTTACTCTTTAGAGACTATAAGATCTCACGAAAACAACGCTGCCGAACATTTCAATCTTTTTCATTGCTTCCAGTTTCTTTATATGTTATAGCATGCCGGTAGGCAGTTTGCCTGAGAAAGTAAATAAAATGCTTTTTCAGAGTTTTAATGATCTTGATGTCAACAAAATTCATACCTTGATATCAACAAATTTCATACCTTTGTGGCTGGATAAAAAAGTTTGAAAGAACTTGAACTTACTGAAAGTTCACTAAAAGAGAAGCCAAACCCCCTTTTTCCCTCAATCCCAAACTCGGTCTGATTAATTGCACTGTGCTACGTGTTCAACAGTAACCATTGAAAAGTCTTGTCAACACATCTGAAAGAGTCTAAGACCTAACAAATAGCCGCCACTATAACAAATCAACAAGCAAAATACTACAACAAATCCACAGAAAGAGAGAAAGAAAAAACAAAAAAAACGGCCAAACTAAAAAACCAAAACAACTAGAAACTCGAATCGTAACAGATGAGAATCACAAAACAACACATATAGCTCAACACACACACCACAAAACAACAAGAAAATCACCCAACAAATTAACACACAACACACAACAAAACAAAACAAAACAAACCACGAACACGAGGAAAAAAATAGCAAAGCATCTGTTAAAATTAGTGAGAGACAATACAAAATCAGCAAGTATTCATATAATAAAACAAAACACAATAAAACAACACAGCAAAAAGCACCAAGACAATTACGCCCCCACACAAAAATGAGAAAATAACCAACCAACACAAGTCTAATATAAGACATGCATTAAACGAACTTATACAAACAAAACGAAAATTTCAAAAACATCAAACAATCCTACAGCTCACATACATAAACAAAACAACACACCCAAACGAAAAACACTCAAGGGACTTCGTGATAATCTCACCAACAACATAAATAATTACTTTAACTTTTTCCTCAAATAATTTTTATTATTTCATATTCCTTTTTTTTTTTTTTTTTTAACCTCGTTACACATTAACAAATCTTGAACTTACAACGTTGTGACTTGTATTTTATTTATTATTATAACCGAATAACGTTTTATTTCATTCGGTGTGAAATTATAGCCTTTGAAAAAGAATATAGAATATATATAAATATCTATATAATATATATATAAATATATATATATATATATTATAATATATATATATATATATATTAATAATAATATATATAATATATATATAAATATAATTATATATATATATATATATATAAATATAATATATATATGATATATATACTATATTATTTAAAACTCCTTAGTTGCTAACTTAGGTAGAATTATATTGAAGTTATTTAATTATGGATTAAACATATTTAAAAAGATAAAAATTAACAGGGACGGAAGAGAGAGGAAGCGTCAACTCAAGAAAGAGGAAGCTGAAAGAATGTTCAACTTAAGAAGAGGAAGCTTCAAACAAGAAAGACGAAGCTGAAGGAAATCGGCTCAACTTAAGAAGGAGAGCTGAAAGGAATGCCTCAACTTAAGAAAGAGGAAGCTGAAACGAATGCCCAACTCAAGAAAGAAGAAGACGATAGGAAAGCTGAAGAAGCCGAACGCACACGGAACTTTGAATTGAAAAAAAAACGACTGTCCAATCAGTCTCAATCGTCCGTTCATTTAGACACCTGTTGCCCAAAGGATTTAGCTGTTTATCTTAGAGAGGCAGGACTCTCTAGTTTAAACGACATCGCTTCTCGCGAGGATAGATTTCTTCAAGAAAGGGGTAAGAACCTTTGTTCCAAAAAGCAAGACTTTAACCTTTCTATGGCATATGGTAATAACGAGGATAACAATAAACCACATTAGCTCAACGCCCAATACACCAAAGTTTGTTGGATATTGCCACAAAGGCGGCACGATCCAGCGTTTTGTTTATTCTGCCCAAAGTGGAGAACAACAGATTTTCCACGTCATCGTACTATTAATGATAATAGTTCACCACCGCGATAAACAAGACAGCGAAGAAGAAGATTGGCACGCCCCAAGGAAGAAGTACATTCATGCCTGCCGTTACAAGTTTGATAATCCTAATAACAAAAGATTCTGCAGCGGCATGTGCAAATTGTGGAAGAGCGATGAGTGTGTTTGCGTGAGGAAAAATGGTAAGGACGGCATGTTTGCCCACGTCAATGAATAAATTAATCCCCGTTTATATCCATGTCATGTAGGATGATGTCAAAAGTCAGACATTTCTCTCATATGTGACGAAGGTTCTTAAATGGCATTGACGTAGTCATGTACTTCGTATACGCGGGGTGTAATGGCGTAATTGCGAAAAAGAAGTTTGTGAAAAACCATCACCCATTCACAGGCCCGATTAGAAAAATTGCTGCTAATTGGTCACACCCTGGACAGCCCCTGGAAGCAAGATATTGGATTTCGCTACTCCGTTTTATACGGGGGTACGTCGAAGCTTTTATGTCTGACGACGCGTTATATATTTAACATTGGAAAGTATCCCAAGCGCGCTAGGTCCGGAGACAATAGGTTACGGAATGATGATAAAATTAATACTGACAAGGACACATCCATTGTTGAATGTATACTTGTGAAGCCAGAAATGTATTGAGAAAAAATGATACCAACGTGGACACATCCATTGTTGAAGTTACTTGTGGAGCAGAAAATGCTATTGAAAATAAACATTTGACCGCGTGGAACACCATTGTCGAAATTATTTGTGTAGCAGAAATCTACTGAAATAAAAATGTAAAATTATACCGCCGTGGACACAACCATTGTGAAAGGTTATTTTAATGAAGCTGAAAATGCTTATCTGAAAAACAATAATTGATAAAATTAATCGACGTGGACACAGCCGATTGTGAAGGTTGTTCTATGGAACTGAAACTGTGACAAGAAAGATAGTAGGTGACAGTGGAAAAATTTGAATGGAAATCTCCATTTCCAAAACCAAGAACTCTCCATTCAGCTGTTTGAAGCCAGTACTTATGGAAACAATAAAGTCTGGGTACAGCGTGATCCTGAGTTTAATAGTAGATTAGAGGGAAGAGGTGGTTCCAGTTACACCAGTGGCAAAGAGAATACGAATTTGATAGTCGAAAGAATGAGAAAAAATGTCTCAAAATGAGCGTCATCCTGAAGATCAGCCGCATGATGCTGTTTCTTTTGGAAGTACTTATTTGTGTGCGGACAGTCGTCGTAACGATATGCAGTTTGATGTGCGCAAATGTGGCATGTTGTCGGTCAGATTTGTGAATGGTGTAAATATATTAGTGTGATGTTAAGCGAATGAAGGAACTTGCAATATATACTCGCACTTACTACGGTAGTATGATTGGTCGTTATATTGGGTGTGTATAGACTGCAGACAAGATTTGAATACTAATGATGTATTGGTGGCGGGTTTTCTTCTCTTCCTGTGCGTGCTCGAGAGGGGGTATATGGTGTGCTTAGCTGTGAGTGATGGGGTTTCGATGGATGCTTGCGTTTCTTAATGCTTGGACCTTCGGAGGAGGGTTTTGCAGGTGATTTGTCTCTGTTGTCCCAGCCCGTTTTGTGCCTCTTGTCTAGTAGGATGAGGTGTCTCGGATGTGCTATGTTCTCGTATGGTTCGTGCATCCTGTTGGTTTTGTCTTGGCGATCAGGATAGCCAGAATGCTGAGGAGAATCTCTTGATGTGTGTCGGAGTGGTTTGTTTTGGTGGCGGGTTGCTGGTATATGGTTTGGTGTGTGTTTTTTTGGTTGTTGTTTTGCTGGTGTGTGGACTCGAACAAGAATTCTCCGTAGGGTCGAGAAGATGTGGGTGATTGTAGGCGTGTTCGGTGGAGTGTAAGGTGGTGTTGTGTAATTAGTGTGGAGCTCGGCACATATACCTTTCGTGTAGGCACTAAAGAAGGTTTTGTCGCCATCTGTGATGAGTGATCGTCTCCTATTGTGTCGAGATGTGGTGTGAAATATTGGTCATGGAGATAGAAATTCGTAAACGTCCGTGGTATAGATGGATGTAGTAAATCGTGTAGGGTCTCGCCTCGTTAAGACTGAGGATAAGAACTCTTCACCGTGAAGAAATTAGCAATGGCTACAGGTACAAATAACCGGGTAGGAAAGACCTTGTACTCTGTTTCAGCTGCATGGATATCCATGGACGTTCTTGTTCAAGACCAAAGTATGACATCTGTCATTTTTGTCTCTTTAGGGTAGGGGCGTGGTGTTGTCAGTATAATCTCCTGAAGCCAATTGATATTGACTCATTTAATAGATTCCAAGCTCCTATAGTTTATTTTGTTTAATTTGGGGAATCGACTACGGTTATTGGTTCTAATCCTGTGGTAAGTGTGATCTTCTCGTCTTAGGGTGTGTTGCGTTTATCTTGTTATTTAGTTTAAGAATATTTGCTTCCAGTTCTGTGGTTGGATTCATGAGTTTTTATTAATTTATTAAAAGAAGAACGTTTGTTTTGTGGGGAATTTTGTTGAATAGTATAAGAATGATTAGCTTTGTAATTGTGATTATCGGCTGCTAGGAGTTATAGTTTATAATTTTCGACTTATTATATACTTAAGGTGATTGGTATAATTATTATTCTTATTCGTTGTAGTGCTATCCTTGTAGTATTATACTGTGGATTTTACTTGCCAGTATAGTATGGTTATTTGAGGCTAATAGGGAGCGAGTTATATATTTATCGGGGTTTCGTTGTTGTCTTTTTGCTGTTTGTACTATGATCTGAACTTTGGATTGATGGTTTATCTTTTACAGGATTTTTCTATCTAATTCAACGAACTCCAGCTTGACGATCTTGATTGTTATAAACCTGCACGCTCCCCAGGATACTTTTTGATTATTCCATTCTGAAGTTTGGATTGAATTTTCTAGTCAATTTGTTTGATAGGTTTTGTGATAAAGTATTAACTCTTTAGACATCCAGAAATGTATGTTATTCATTACTGGAAGCCCGCGTGTCCTCATCAACTCAAAATATCTCGACTCCGTTTGGGTGCCCTTGTCTGAGAAGGATAGTAACTTTTAACAATATTTTCTGATCATCACACTTGCTGTTTCTGCAACTCGTTACCTTCCTCTTTTATTGTTCATTTGGTCTCCTCCACTTTGTCAACATTTAATGCAATTGGACAGTCATGCCGGTGCCATGAATGCTTAAGGAATGTTAGGTCCTAATATAGGCAAGATTCCTTCTTGAATTTATTCAGAAGATGAAGAGAGAAGGCCGTACAATAGAAGATGAATGGTTGCTGAAGCAGTAAAGCGAAGAGAGTGAGGTAAGGCTCAGAACTCAAGGAAAGAGGATAGCTGATCAAGTGTAATTGCGTCAGAGCTTAGAGAGAGAGGAAGGGCTCAACACCAAGAAATGCCGAGCTCTGAAATGGAATGTGCTCAATCTAAGCATTAAGAGTGAAGCTGAAGAGGAATGCTGCGAACTTGTAAGATGAAGAGGAAGGCTTGAAACTCGACTGCCAATCTCAAGAATAGTAAGGACGATAGGATAAGCTGAAGAGAGCCGAACGCCACGAACTTTGAACTATTGAAAAAAAAACGATCTGTCCATTCAGTCCTCATCGGCCGTTCATTTATATCGACACCTGGTTGCCGTCAATATGAATTGTAGATTGTATCTTAGTATGAGTCAGGATTTCCTCTAGATTAACGACATCTGGTTCTAGCGAGATAGCTTTGCTTTCAAGAAAGGGGTAGAAACTTTTTGTTCTCAAAGAAGAAGGATCTTTTTATATCCTTTTTTTATGTCATATGTAATAACGAGGAAAAATAAAGCCACCAATAGCTTCAACGCTCAATTACACCAAAGTTTGTGGATTCCATACATTAAGGCGGCTTTACGGTATTCCAGCGCTTGTTATTCTGCCCACAAGTGAATAGTCATAAGCGATTTCTGCACGTCTCTGTATATTCTGATAATAAGTTCAATATCCTTGCGATAACAAGACAGCGATAGAGAATGATGGCACGCCCCAAAGGAAAGACGTATCATTCTAATGGCCTGCGTTACATATTGATATATCCTAATAACAAAGGATCTTGCAGCGGCATGTCCAATTGTGGAAGACGTATGAGGTGTGTTGACGGTGAGACAATTGGTTAAGGCTTCGAGTTTGGCACCGTCAAGTTGGTTAAAGATTATCCCCGTTATATCCATGTCATGTCAGGATGATTCAAACTTCAGACATTCCCTCATGCCTGTTACGAATGGTTCTATAAATTTTTATATGGTCCTTGACCCGTATCATTACTTCGTGATACGGGTGTAATGGCGTAATTGCGAAAAAGAAGTTTGTGAAAAACCATCAATATTCACTATGGCAAGATTAGATAAATTGCTGCTAATTGGTACTACCATGACCGGCCTGACGCAAGAAATTTGGATTCGCACTCGTTTTACGGGCTAGCGTTCGAAGGCTTTATGTCTGAACGACCGCGTTATATGATTAACATTGGGTAAATATCCAGGGCGCTAGGTCGGAGACAATGTTACGGAAAATGATGAAACATTATACCGGACAGGGACACAGTCCATTGTTGAGTTACTTGTGAAGTGCCAGAAAATATCTATTAAAATAAAATGATACTAACGCTGGACACATCCATGGGTGTTGAAAGTTACTTGTTGAATCGGCGAAATCTCTTGAAAGATAGAAATTGATACCTGACTGTGACACATCATGTTGTCGAAGTCTATTTGTGAAGCAGGAAAATGCTTACTGGAAAATAATAGATTGATAAAATTAATGACCGAGTAAGAGCACAACCATTGTCGACGTTATTTATGAATGCTGAAAATGCTTATTGAAAAAAATATATGATAAATTAAATACCGACGTGGAACAACCATCTGTCGAAGTTGTTCATTGAAAACTGAAACTGCTAATCAAGATAGTAGGACAGTTGAAAAATTCTGACTGGACAATCTCCCATTCCAATAACCAAGAAAACTCTCACATTCAGTGTTTGAAGCCAGTATTAATTGAGACTGAACGTTCGAGGTGACAAGCGGTGTACCTGAGTTGTTTATGAGTAGATTAGAAGGGCAGAGTGTTTCCAGTTACACAAGTGGAAGAGACTATGAAAATTGAAGTCGAAGAAGAGAAAAGTCTCAAAATGAGGCGTCGTTCTGAAGATAGTCACGATCTTACTCCTTTGGAAAAATATTCAATGTTGAAATGATGCATTGGCAAAGTCAGCAGTACCTGAAGGAACTAAGAGAAGGAGAAGAACTTCAAGACACCTGAAGGAGAATGGTATAGTTAGGAGACTGCCAGAAACATTAATCGAATGATGATCTTTCTTTCCTCCTCATCGCTCAATGAATCTCGTGCAGTGAAAGGGTCTGGAACTTCTCTGTAGCTAACCGAGAAGGAAGTTTGCAGTGATTGCTCCCACTCCCTTTTCTCGTCACAGAGCCCAGGTCAGTCATTCTGGACCATTGGCTCCGTCTCTCCATACCAGGCGTAGGGATAATATTGTGGCTAGAGTGAATTTGTTATCCAACAAAGATCTAGAGGAATGGTCCGAAGCGGTGGGTGAGATACTTTGGTAAGTAGAAACTCCAAACTTTGTCGAAAAGAGTTTGCCATCTTGAATGATTCCGCTTGCATCGTCGAAGGTCAGGAATGAAGAACGGAAGCGGATTAGACAGAGGGGAAGACGATCCCGACGAACCGAGAAAATAAGAAAACTCCTTCAAGAATGATATAAGGGATTGGTCCCAATCCCTTCTAAGCAATGGGGCTGCTGTTCAGGCGTAAGATAATCACATGACGTTCTTTCAAAGACGCAAAGATGACACGTCACTTTGTCTTTTTAGGAGGGGCGTGTGTCAAGTTAACTATCTTACTGAAGGCCATAATTTCCCTCAATTATGAGATTCATAGTTTACTTTATTTAATTTTGGAAACACTAGATAAAAGTAGATTTCGCAAGCGGTTAATTAAGTTTAGAAGCTTTCACAATTGGGCTCATTTCATTATTTTATAAAGGAAGATTTATTTTGACCTAAGGAATTGTGAAATATAAAATGATTAGCTTGTAATATGATAGGTAGATAATTAATTTTAGACTTATCAACTTAAGGATTGATATCATATCAAAATTTACCATATTACAAAGGTATTGCAAAATATCTATCACAAGCGTGTTGATATCATAAGCCATTTTGCTTTTCGTACTACGATCTTTGAACTGGTGATTGGTTATCTTTTAATATTTCCTTACTAAAAACTCCAGCTTACATCTTGATTGTTTATAAACCTGCACAGCTCCCAGAACCTTTTGATTATTCTCATTGAAGTTTGGATCTGATATTCAGCAGAGTGTGGAAGGTTTTGATAAAGTAAATTAACCCTTAGACACAAAATTATTATTAAAACTGACACCGCGCTGTCTCATCACTAAAATATCTCGACCGTTTTTGGGTGGCCTTGTCCGAGAAGGAAATATAACTTAACAATATTTCTTCATCACACTTGCTGGATTCTGATACTTACCTCTCTTTTATTCTTCATGGTCTCTCTCCACTTTGTCAACATTAATAATGGACTACCAATCCTGGTGCCAGATGGCTAAAGAATTAGGCCTAAAAGGCAAAGAGTCTCTTGAATTCATCAAAGAAAGAGAGAAGGCCTACAAAGAAGAGAAGGTTGCTGAAGCAGAAAGGAAGAGAGAGGAAGCTCAACTCAAGAAAGAGGAAGGAGTGAATTGGTTGTATATATGCTCTAGATCTGTAAGGAGAGAGGTTAGCTTCAACCACAAATTAGTAGGACGGAAGCTGAATAGGGAAGGCTTCTCAGCTTAAGGAGAAGAGGAAGCTGAAAGTGCTCAACTTAGAAGAACGTATGTGAGGGTGTCGGTGAATGATTGTTGTAAATGTCTGTTGTCTATAGTGGGGCGGTGTGCTAATAGGGATGTCGTTATTAGTAGTAAGTAGGTGCTGTTAGTAGGGGATAGTGTGTGTGAAGAAGGGCTGTGGAAAGGGCGTATGGAAGTGTGTTACTGTTGTTTTAGTGTAGTTGAGAAAAATACGATGTCCTCAGTCTCAATCGTCCGTTCATTTAGACACCTGTTGCCCAAAGGATTTAGCTGTTCATCTTAGAGAGGCAGGACTCTCTAGATTAAACGACATCGCTTCTCGCGAGTATAGATTTCTTCAAGAAAGGGGTAAGAACCTTTGTTCCAAAAAGCAAGACTTTAACCTTTCTATGGCATATGGTAATAACGAGGATAAAATAAACCACAATACTCAACGCCAATACACCAAAGTTTGTGGAATATGCCACAAAGGCGGCCACGATCCCAGCGTTTGTTATTCTGCCCAAAATGGAAACAACAGATTTCCACGTAATCGGTACTATTCTGATAATAAGTTCAACCGCGATAACAAGACAGCGAAGAGAAGATGGCACGCCCCAAGGAAAGAAGTACACAATGCTGCCGTTACAATTGATAATCCTATTAACAAAGAGGATTCTGCAGCGGCATGTCAAATTGTGGAAGACGATGGGTGTGTTGACGTGAGAAAAATGGTAAAGGACGGCACGTTGCACGTCAATGGAAAATTAATCCCCGTTATATCCATGTCATGTCAGGATAATACAAACGCCAGACATCTCCTCATGCCCGTGACGAATGGTTCTATAAATGGCATTGACGTATCAGTACTTCGTGATACGGGGTGTAATGGCGTAATTGCGAAAAAGAAGTTTGTGAAAAACCATCAATTCACAGGCAAGATTAGAAAATTGCTGCTAATTGGTAACACCCTTGGGACAGCCCCTGAAGCAAGAATTTGGATTCGCACTCCGTTTTATACGGGGTACGTCGAAGCTTTATGTCTGAACGACGCGTTATATGATTTAACATTGGGAAATATCCCAGGCGCGCTAGGTCCAGACAATAGAGTTCGGAAATGAGGATAAAATTAATACCGACGTGGACACATCATTGTTGAAGTTTCTTGTGAAGCAGAAAATGCTATTGAAAAATAAAAAATGATACCAACGTGGACCATCTTGTTGAAGTTACTTGTGAGCCAAACTGCTATTGACTAATAAAAATTGAGTAACCGACGTGGACACATCCTTGTCCAAGTTATTTTTGAAGCAGAAATGCTACTGAAAATAAAATGGATAAATTAATCCGACGCACAACATGGTCGAAGTTATGTTATGAAGCTGAGAAAATGCTATTCCGACAAAAATAAATATATTAAAATTAATACTTTCAAAGCCAAAACAACCATTGTCGAAGTTGTTCATGAAACTGAAACTGCTACAAAAGATAGTAGGACAGTGAAAAATTTGAATGGAAATCTCCCATTCCAAAACCAAGAAAACTCCTCACATTCAAGCTGTTTTGAAGCCAGTATTAATGAGACAATAAAGTCTGAGGTGACAGCGGTAATACCTGAGGTTGTTAATAGTAGATTAGAGGGAAGAGTGTTCCAGTTAACACCAGTGGAAGAATAATATGAATTGAAGTCGAAAGAAGAGAAAAAGTCTCAAAATGAGGCGTCATCTGAAGATCAGCCGATCACTCCTTTGGAAAATATTCAAGTTGAAAATGATGATGCAAATGCAGCAGTACCTGAAGGAAATAAAGAGAAGGAGAAGGAACTTCAAAACCATGAAGAGAATGGTATAGTAGAGACTGCAGAAACATTAATCAATGATGCTCTTTCTTCTCCTCTCGCTCAAGAATATCGTGCAGTGGAAAAGGTCATGAACTCTCTGTAGCTAACCGAGAGGAAGTTGCAGTGATTGCTCCCACTCCCTTTTCTCCACAAGAAGGTCCCAGGTCAGTTCATTCGGACCATCCTCGTTCTCCATCAGGAGTAGAAAATGCAGAGAATTATGTACCAACAAAATCTAGAGGAATGGTCGAAGGCGGTTGGGTGAAGAACTTTGGAAGTAGAAAACTCCAAACCTTTGTAGGAACAAAAGAGTTTGCCATCTTGATGACTTCCATATGCAATGTCGGAAAGGTCAGTATGAAGAAGGAACGGATTAGACGAGAAGCGATCCCGAAGCCAGGAATAAGAACTCTTCGCGTGATGAAAGCAATGGCACAGTACAAATACCGTAGAAAGACTTGTACCCTTTTCAGGCGAAGATATCCATGACGTTCTTTTCCAAGACGAAAGATGACACGTCACTTTGTCTTCTTAAGGAAGGGCGTGTGTCAAGTCTATCTTACTGAAGGCCATAATTCTCAATTTTGAGCTTCCATTAGTCTTATGTTACTTGTAATTTTGGAAAGACTATTATTATTGATTTCGCTATTATTTATTAAGTTTAGAATATTACAATTCACTCAATTTTATTATTTTAATACAAAAGATTTATTTTGACGAATTGTGAAATATAAAATGATTAGCTTGTAATATGATAGGTAGATAATTAATTTTAGACTTATCAACTTAAGGATTGATATTATTATTTTCGTAATTGCTATATATAAGTTCTGCAAATACTTATAAAATGGCAGAGTTATTATCATAAGGGCTTTTGCTTTTCGTACTATCGATCTTAAGTATCTTGTGATTGGGTTATCTTTTAATATTTCTTACAAGTAAAAACTCCACCTTACATCTTGATTATTTATAAACTCACCAGCTTCCAGAACCTTTTGATTATTCTCATTGAAGTTTGGATCTGATATTCAGCAGAGTTGTGAAGGTTTTGATAAAGTATTAACCCCTAGACAACAGAAATTATTTATTAATACTGAATGAACCCGCGTGTCCTCATCTATAAAATATCTCTCGAATATATATTTTTATAGTATATTTATATATATATATATATATATTATAATATATATAAATAATTATATATATATATATATATATAATATATTATATATATATATATACTGGGCGTTCGCCAGCTTCCCAACCAAAAATTTCTAAAGCTTTATATATATACGTTATATATATATATATATATATATATATATATATATATATATATATAATATATATATATATATAATATATATATATATATTATATATTACTATATCTATATATATCTATTATATTATATATATATATATTATCATATATTATATATACAGAGATGGGCTAGTACCGCGGTACATGTACCGGGTACATGTATCGGGCGATACTTTTTGTACCGATACCGGTATCGCCCAACACTTTTGAAAAGTACCGATGTAACGGTATCGCCCAATCAAATATTTGTGTACCGGTACCGAAAAACATCGGTACTTTTATTCGGTGTACATTTTTGGTGTATCAGGCATGGCTTTGTTAATAGAATGTTTTTTTTTTTTAAATTTTAAATTTTTTTTTTTAAATAGATGATTATGAAATAATGTAGCCTTATTAGATCTGTGGTAAAACTTTGTTTTTAAATTATTATATGAAAAAAGTAGGCCTCCAAATTATCATATTTTAATCTATGGACGAATATTATCAATTTAAGACACCACTGATTCTACACACTGATTTTCATGAACTTAATCAGATAAATGTGTAACATATCCGTAGTGAACGAAAGTTTTCAAAATAATTTAGAAAATGACTGAAAAAAGTTGCTGAAATTTCATAATTCATGGACTAATACTGCCAGGTTTTGCTTCATTGTTTAAAAAAATTTATATGCTTATCTATCTCTTTTGTTTACTAAAGAATAAAGATAGATTTTATTTTCCAAGCATTCACGGGTCGGGTGGGGCAACGGAGGGGAGCTCCTGTACATTAATGCATTCATTTACCGGGCGTTTCCATGTCCATGCATTCATTTAGCATCTAAAGTTGCTATAAAATCTATTTATAATGCTTAAGCATTTTTTTAATTTTTTACTATTTTTTTAAATTAAAAATGACCAGTCTTCCTATCCACATAATATTCTCATTATATATATATTAATTTATATATAATAAGAATATATATAGTATATATATATATATAATTATATAATATATATATATATATATATATATATATTATAATATATATATATATAATTATTATATTATTATATAAGTATATATAATCTCTGGTGTGTGTGGTGTTGCGTGTGTGGTTCAGCTAATGTGCACAACGGAATATTTTCCGATAATGATGTCAAGTTGTTTAAAACTTGTAGGAATATAAGAGGGTCTCTGTATGCGAATTGCCCATGAACCTTCGAATTTTCAATAAAACCGTGTGGTTCGATAATTAAATTGCATTTTATGGCAAAAATTATTTAAGGTTCATAGAGACAGTCATCTCGATTCAAATGTTAGTTACCTCTCAATACACGCGGAAAATACGTGTTGCTGCCGTAATAGTTACCAACAAATGTTAGTTGTAATAGGTTTTAGAACATCGTGAATGAGGGCCGAACCCCCCATATACAGCGTACGTTTATGTACTATTAATAGTTAGGTACGATGAACAGTTATGATTTATAACAGAAATGATTATACCTCGTAACCATCCGTTTTATTTACAGTCCTAATAAGTTAATTTCGTCTAGTTGAAATCCTTTCCTGTGTACCTTCGTTTTGTAGTACAATCTTCATCGTATATGCATGTATACATTATACGCGGTGCGCAATGTCTGCTCTTATTCCATACGCAAAGTTCAGCCCGTATGATCCACATGTCATGTTGCCCAAGTGTGATATTTTCGGAGTAGATTATGGACACGCGTGAAGTGATTCGACTTAAAGGTCTTCTGATGCATCTGTGTTGTGTACCTCACGTAGACCGATTCTTCAGGTAGCCCCACAGTTTAATACTTCAGTTGAGTAAGGTCACGGTATCTAAGAGGCAACGGAATAGGACCTGGATGTTCTTATCCCTGGACCGGGGTGGTGTTAACGTTTAGATGATTTGCACGTCCCTTGTTGTATGTTGCTGGGAATCTTCATGCTGGTAGACAAATTTGACGTGTCTGTATGTACGTCACGAGGAAGGTCTGACAATGTAGTGTCCAAAAATTCTTGATTTCATTCGCTTCTAGGTTTCTATGGTAAAATTCCGGTCCCGATCCAGTATACTTATTCTAGCAAGTTTCACACTACACATTTATGGAGTAAACTACCTGGTGTCACTTGCTGTAGGTGATATGCGGTGTTTTCTCGGTCCAGTACTGCTAATTCCACCATTAATCATGCATATTGGTAAGCCCTGGCCCTCATCCGTCACAATTACCGAGCTGCCCGTCAAGTTATTTCAACATGGAACACCTTTGACTACGACTAACAACCAACGTCAGGGATCGCCGGGATGCAGACGTGCACCATGTGTGCTCTGTAATGAAAAATGTTGTACATATGTAGAATTCACCGTACCGTTCCTGTCTGCCGTAAGTAGGTTGTTGGGTGTTTCGTGGTATACAATAGAAAGTCAAACTCCATGTCAAAGGTACGGGTGGGAGGTTGACTTGGGTGGCGAGATGGTGAGTGGTCGAGCCTTATTATTGAAACGAACCTGTGTACAATCTGTACATTATGTGGAATGCGGTTCCAAACGATTGGATAATATCGTCATACACTCCGTAGCTTGTGGGCATCTTGTCTGCACGAATAAACGCTCAAGCCAATCCGTCTGTTCTGGGTGTATACATATTATTAGGCATAGTGTTATCGGATGTTACAATTAATAGCTGTGCTAAGACACACGATTATACATTCGTAAGTGCTCCGCTGACTGTTGTACGATTATACTGGAAAACGATCCCCAACAGAGAAGTGTGTCATATTACCTTCGAAATTCATAATTTAGTTGGCTGACAATAGTAGCAAATGTAATTATTAATAGTTCCATAATGATGAATATGCCTTCAATGGAGGATTCTTATATGGTTTCTACCCATTGCATTTTGACGTATACAACTAACTATTGGTAGTAACGATTCCCCGGACACTATTTGCTGAAATCTTTCCAACGAGGATGCAGGAAACAACGTTTTTGGGATCTGGAATGACGGTCTTCAACTGATAAACTAAATAATTTCTGCATAGAAATGCAATTTTAGCATCGAATACACGTTTTTAATTGAATTCGGAGGTTCCATGAAGATAATTCGCATACTGTGCTACGCGATAACATATGAATTAGCAAAAATAACTCTCATTTAATTAAGAACTTTATCCAGCAATTTAATAATAATAATTGCCATCATTACGGAAATATTCCTTATTAATATTATATATTAATATATAATATATATCTATATTATAATATATAATCATATATATATTATATATATATATTATTATTATATATATTATCATATTATATATTCTATATATTATATTATATATATATTTATAAATTAATCTAAAAGAGGAATCGCACGGAAACAACATAATCTATTTGCCTTATGTAATATTATAATTTATTGAAATTCATTTTTCAGTATTGGGTTTTTCACATATATTGAAATTGTACTCGATGTTGATTACCGGCGATACGTACGAGTACGTATCGCCAAACGTTTCACAAAGTAGAGTCCCGTATCGCCAAGCATTTTCGAAGTGACGATGTACCGGATGCCCAACATTTTCATGTCCGTGCCAATCTGTATTATTATTATATTATAATCTATATATTTATATATATATATATATTATATATATATCTATATATATTTATTATATCTATTATTATATAATATATATATATGTTATTATTATAATATATATATTATATTTATATAATAGATATATCATAATATATTATTATATATATATTATATATTATTTATTATATATATATTATTTTCTTATTATAAATA
>JABUQX010018043.1:0-35000 GCA_015478945.1 Trachelipus rathkii
CTTATGAATAAAAGAAAAGTGTATTACACACGTACCTCTCTCCCTCATAGAACTCAATCCGCTTCACTACCGTTCAATTTTATCCCTATACCCCAAAACCACACTGTTATACCATCCCTTTTTTTGATCACCTATCAAACCATTTAGGTCTTCCAACACAATCAATCTGAATCTCTACTCCTCATCTAAAGAGCATCATTCCAGATTATCCCAGAAAAAAATCTCACTCTCCTTCCTTTACTCTCCGTCCCATACTATGGCATTCATTTCATTCCATTAAATTTTAGTAGTCCACCACACCTAGAATCTACTGCTCTGGCCACCACAAGTCACCCCACCAGAATTACAACTCTTTCTCTCTTCCCTCAGTCCCTTTCCATACCAGCACAAACACATTTCACACCACACCCTCATTTTCACAGTTTTCTTTCAACTTTGTTTCAGTCATAGCGAGCAAATCAAATTTGCCCTTTCTTAATACATCCATCACCTCTCTCCTCTTCTTCTCAACATTTATTTCTCTGACATTCCCGTGTGCCCATACGATTCATGCATTTTGGCTGCGGAAGATGAAGAGGCCGCTTACGGCGAACACGACCTTCTCCGAGGCATGCATTAGCAATCCTGGCAAAGATAAGTGGTAGTGGGCAGCCAACCCAACTACCACCGTCCCTTTAGTCGCCTTTCTCCCCCACACATAGGGATATAAGAATTGGGATGTCTCTAATATGTTTTCTAGAAGAGAATGTGGACTAAGTGTGTATGATGTATTATTGGATCAAGAATGGTGTATGTAATATATGTTTTCTGGAGGTGGTGTGGGTATGAACACCAGAACAGAAGTTATTCCATTCCATCCTTCCTCTCTCTCTCTCTCTCCTCTCTCTCTCTCTCTCCTCTCCTCTCTCTCTCTCCTCGCACACTCTCTCTCTCTCTCTCTCTCTCTCTCTCTCTCTCTCTCTCTCTCTCTCTCTCTCTCTCTCTCTCTCTCTCTCTCTCTCTCTCTCTCTCTCTCTCTCTGAATGCAAATATATATATATATATATATATATATATATATATATATATATATATATATATATATATATATATATATATATATATATATATATATATATATATATATATACTATATATATATATATATATATATATATATATTAGGTATGTATCGATAATATCGGTATCGGCTTGGCAGTATGTGTCATTTTTTGGTATCTTGATCGGTATTGGTTAATATGGCCGATACTTCCTACTTTTTGGGTGAGAATTACAGAAACTTTGAGATTCAATAGCTAAATCTTGTTTCGATATGTAAGGTTCTAATAAGAATTCCTTAAGCTGGCTTAAACCCACGAATAGCGTCTCCGACGATTGAACCACTTCAGATGCATTTAAATAGCATAACCGAGGGGAGCTTGCTCGCGTTACAAAAAGGATTCACGAAGTGGAAGCCTTGCTTATCAGCAACCCACAACAGCACTGATTGACAATGGTGGTGTTTTTTTTATAGCAAATAAACCTACCGAAGATGAAGAAGGATTTGGATATGTTAGACTTTGATAAGTTCATGGCCGAAATTGCATTGACATCTCATTCACCTTCAATGAAATCAGACCAAGGAACCTCATTGAAAAAAACTGAAGAGACAGTCATCAAGGAGCAAAGATAATTCAAATTTGCAAATCTGTGAAAGAGGAGATGAGGCTCTACTAAAACATGGAGATGCAGCCTACAGAAGAGAATCTTTTCATGTGGTGGCATGAAAATGGGCCAAGATTTCCATTATTATCAGTGCTTATAAGCAAATATTTATCAGCTCCTCCCACATCAGTCGAGAGCGAGCGTATTTTTAGTGTAGGTGGGAATGTGAACACCCCAAAAAAGCAACAGGCTCTCGCCACATACTAGTGAAAGCTTAATGTTTTTGCATCACAGTTTGAGAATTTTCGAATTTGAGTATTGAATGATATCTATCTTTATCTTAAAGGAGTATATTATTATTATGTCATGATTGAAGTTTGAATAATAGCGTTTTTTTATTTTGTGTTTTCAGCTGATTAATTGAGGTTTCTTCTTTCATTATTTTTATTATTTGTATTGTAGCTAGTTAAAGAATCTTCTTGTAAATTGTAATCATGTTAAAACATAAAAGCTAGTAGCTAAACTTTGTTAATACTTTCTGGAAAATGGAAATGGAATATTTTTTGAATAAATACAAACATAAAAAAGTTATTAATATTATATTTTTATTTATTATTCCTTAAAGGTACTATTTTAATTTATAAAATAAATATACTTGGGCACAACCAAATATGAAATAAATGACTAAGTATTGGTTGTACAGGGAATGCAGTCCTGAGTTGCCTAGCAGTACACAAATATTCTATCTTATAACTGTGTATTTATTATATTAATTAAAGTATCGGATTCGGTATTGGTATCAGCCTCTTTTCTGGTATCTGTACATCTCATATATATATATATATATATATATATATATATATATATATATATATATATATATATATATATATATATATATTTATATATATATATATATACTAACTATATATATATATATATATATATATATATATATATATATATATATATGTATATATATATAATATATATATATATATATATATATATATATATGTAAATATTCTTTGCACTGCTCTCTCTCTCTCTCTCTCTCTCTCTCTCTCTCCTCCTCTCCTCACTCTCTCTCTCTCCTCTTTCTTTCTCTCCTCCTCTCTCTCTCACTCTCTCTCACTCTTTCTCATATATATATATATCCCCGTTTTCATTCACATAAACCACCTAATTAACCCCAGCCTCATCCATGACCCTAAAAGTGGTGTTAGTTTATCTGGAGTAAGGTTCCATACAAGATCATGTGTCTTTCTCTCTTTTCTCTCTCTCTCTCTCTCTCTCTCTCTCTCTCTCTCTCTCTCTCCTCTCCTCCTCCTCCTCTCTCCTCCTCTTTCTCTCCTCACTCTCTCTCTCTCCTCTCTCACTCTTTCTCTCTCACTCTCTCTCTCATTCTCTTGAATATGGATGGGGTTATGGAAAAGAATTAGGGTGGGGGTGGCAGGGGAAGTAGTGTTAGAATGATGGAGAATGGAATGAGTGGAGATTACCTAATATATGCAGATGATTTGGTTCTGTCTGGTGAATCTGAAGAGAGTTTGAGAGGAGATTGAAGTAGAGGTTGCGAATGTGTAAAAGGAGGGGCTTGAAAATAAACGTAGATAAAGAGTAAGGTTATGGTTGTGGTGAGGACAGTCCATAGTGTGAAGTTATGTTAGATGGTGAGCAGCTGGAACAAGTGTCACAGGTTTAAATATTTAGGGTATGTTTTGGATGAAAGGAACGGATGATGCAGGGTGTAGTAGGAAAGTTGTGAATGGCAGGAAGGTGGCTGGTGCAGATAAATCGTTGGTGGGGACTAGGTCTTGAGTGCGCTGGGGTCTTGCTTGAGGGTATGTTGCCAGTGTTATTATATAGTAGTGAGACTATGGTCTGGAATAGAGGTATAGATCTAAAGTTCAATGTGTTTCAGATGGACAATCTGGGGACGATGCAGGTGTAGAAAGGTGATAAGCAGCAAGGAATAGACATGTGTAGAAGGTATTGGTGTGAAGAAAAGGGTAAAGGAAGAATAATGAAAGTATGTTGAGATGGTTTTGGTCATGTGGAAAAGATGAATGAGTCAGTTGGTTAAGCGGATGTAGAGTGGGAAGTGTGTTGGGAACCGACCGACTGGGAGACAGAAGAAAGAGTCAGTAAAGGAATGTTTACAGGAGAAAATATAGGATTTAGGCAGAAGCAGAAAAGTGTATGTGGAGAATGGAGGGTGTTGTAGGGGTATGGTTGTGGCCCACCTGGGCCAGGGGATGAACCCTACACTTGATGATTTACCATAGTGAGTCCGTCGCAGTCCCATGAAGCTCTAGGGTGGATTTTCCTGATTGCGACGAGTTCTTACTAATTAATGAACAGAGGGGGGCAGTAAGGCTGGGCTTTCTTTTCGACTTTGTCATATTCTTCTACTTTTTTTCTGTTTCCGGTGCATTGTCCGCACTGCCCTCCCAGTCTTGGGAAAAGAAAAGGAAGATGAAAGAAAGAAAAGAAAGAATATATATATATATATATATATATATATATATATATATATATATATATATATATATATATATATATATATATATATATATATATATATATATATATATATGCTCATATATATGCTATACATATATATATATATATATATATGTAATATATATATATATATATATATATATATATATATATATATATATATATATATATATATATATATATATATATATATATATATATATATATATATATATATATATATATATATATATATATGGAAGTAAGGATATGTCTAAATCGGTGTCGTCATTTAGTGAAACATGCATTGAGAGAGCCTGAAAGAAAAAAAGAATCTGTTCATGAAGAATTTCCATCAAAACGTTAGAAGGGAAAAGAAAACCTTGCAGAACTATTAAATTTTTTATCTCAATAGGAAGAGAGAGCAGCAAGATGTGGAACATGCATCAACAAATTCACAAAGGACTGTTTCCATTTTAAAGCCTTCTGTTTCTGACCAGTTTTAGTGACATAAGGAGATGGAAAAAGAAATTTAAATGATAATTGTGAATCTAATTTGTTTTACTGATAAAGGGTTTAGTAAAATGTTTCTGTAAAAGTATACATTTTTTTTTTAATTATTTTAGGTGCCGCAGAATGAAGTTTTCTGTCTATTGATGTTGTTTTATTGATTTTGACAATTGAAAAAAAGTATTCCCTCTAATAATAGTTCTTATTTTAATATGTTAATAAAATAAATATTATTTTACTTCAAATTTAATTTGTTAATATGAAGTATTTAAAATTGAGTGTATTTTTTTTCTTAGTAGACGAAGATGAAATGAAGACAACATTACTATCTGTAACATTATGGGTTCAGTTAACAGTGGCAAAAGCATCTGCAACATTTTTGCGATTTCAGCAAGGAAGAAAGTAAAAACTTAAAAGCAGAAATCGAAGATTTTACTTTGGGGATGATTTACATCAAGTTTATTCTAAAATCAATGTAAAATTGCCAATATAAGTGTATTCCACTACATTAACCGGTAAGTACAAGGACCAAAATTTGGAAAATTTTATCATTAAGTTATGGAACTTGTAAACAGTATCTTAGTTTCTATATTCCTTTGAACATTACCTTTGATTCTTATGTTTTTTATGGTTTTTCTCTCCATAGGTATCTTCTTTAGCATTTATCCTATGCCATAACAAGGTTTCAATTTCTACTTGTCTTTAGCTGTTATTACTATTCTCCATTTTTTGATAAATAGTTTTTTGAAACAATCCAATAGATCCCTTTGTAAACATTGATTTTCAATCCTCCTTTAAGCAATTTGTTTTATTTTCTCTTCCGTTTATTTTGAGTAAACCTCTAAATTACATTGCAGTTTTCAGATTTTTATCCATTTTTAAAGTTTACATTAAAAACACCTCCTTCTCTTGACATTTTCGTCTTATTTTATTGTGTTATTCATGGCATTTTTAAATTTTTCGATAATTTCTGATCGTTTCTTCTCATTGATTCAGGATTCTTACTTAGGCATTTCGATTAATAATTTTGCAGTTGTAGTACATATATATTAAAACAAAACGTTATCTTTTTTAAATGTAGATTGACTTTAAAAACGACAAACGAAGTATTTTTAAATGCTCTTTAATGACATCTACAAACTAATCCTTGGCCTAGTGGATAAAGTTAAGACTGAGAAAAGAAAGATTTAATATGTACACGATCTGACAAATCTGGTTTAAAAAGTTTGGTTTGCTTCTCAGTAATTTATATGAGGCACAGAGTACATAGGATTAAATTTGCCAAAGAGTGAAATTATCGACCTGTTATATTAAAGACTGTTTTTTCTTCCCGAGCTTACCTCACCTTTCCAATCTCCATTGAAATTCTATTTTCAGTCTCTTCTATCTACTTTGACTTCGCCATACTGTATGAAACGGTACTTCATTGCAGTCTTTGCCGAAATTAATGGGAACCGCTTTCAAGCCTCAAACATAGTAATTAATTCTTAAATCCTCAGATATTACTAAAATTTTCTAATACTGATCTCGAACAGATAGAATTCTAGTCAAGCTATTCTGCGATTCACTTAGACGTGATATATCTTGTGCTAATGTCGGTGCTGCGAGGTATAGGATTGTAGTGAGTTGTTATAGGAGAGTTATGGTGGATTGTTCAAATATGTGTCTGTTAATGATGTGTATGTGAGTGTGCCGGTGTTGATTGTCTTGACTTTGCTCTAGGTGCTGCGTAGTAGTATCTTGATTCGTCGTGTGGGTGGGCGTCTCTGTAGTTCGTCTGTTGCTGTGGCTCTAGACATACGACCCTTAAGCTATGAGTCTTTAGCCTATCAAAGTTGGGGGATCTAGTAGAACTTATAGTTTCCTGGTTGGAGTGCATTAGGGAGTATTGTGTCCTGTCTTCTGATTTCATCTCAGGCCGTAGTGGTATTTGTAGCACATTTGGTAGACGGCCACCTGTTCATACATTTACATATTCAGAGATATCTAGTGTGTTCCTTCATAGGGTACTGGGCTCCCGTCCTACCACCTACTTAAGTCTCTTATCCATGTAATGTATCTATTATCGTAATCATACTTTCGCCAATATACCACAGTCTGACAATTTTGTGTGCGTCATTCTGATTTTACCTGTTAGTCCCTAACGTTCAATATATATTAGTGTAATATAGCTTAGTCGTCTGTTTAGTTGGACGAGTGGGTAAGTAAGAGGTAGAGTTATAGTTAATGTTTATGTTTAATTATGAAGATTTATAAATGATTGAGTATATATATTAATACTATAAATATATAATATATAATATAACTATAATAAGTAGAAACATAACATGGTAAAATTTAAAGATTATAAATATTAATAATAATAATATTTCTGTATTCCTTTTTTAGAAAAATAATCATTATATTTATATCTTAGGACGAATGTATAATAGTTAGGTAAGTTATATATATATTACATTTATTTATATTTGATAGTTCATATATACGCAGCTATTATCTAATTATAATATATATATAGTATTTAACTATATAATAAGGTATTATATATACTATATATTATACTATACTAAAAGCCACTTAATACCTAAAATATATTTACTGCGTATTTATCTATTATAAATAAAATTATCTATAATGTAATAGCAAAATTATCTATATTATTTTTACATGATATAAAGATAATTTTATATGCTATATATTTCTGTATAAGATTTATTTTACTAAGGGGACTATTGTTCGTGTTTTTAATATACTTTATGTCGAGTTTAAGATTTTAATACTAGCACCATTCCTCAGCTAATGGATAATACAGTAGACCGATTGGTTTATAATCTCATCCTCCATGTGGGTGTTTTATTTTTTAAAAATAATGGCTTCACTTCTAAAACCAAACTATTGGCTTTTCATAGATAGCAATATTATATGTTTCTTACTTTTCTGATTTGTAGTTGTTATTATCTATTTTTAATACACATGTTCTGAGGCATTTTTAAGTCGCAGTAAAGGATTTAGATAGGTATAATTTCTGAGTTGACTCACATTTCCCTACGTTATCAGTTGTACCTAATAGTTTTCTCTTGAAAAGACTCCCTCTTCATATGCGTGATATAAGATTCACTAGTCAGTAATACAAAGATAAATATTATACCATGAGAATCTTATGTCTTATGCAGATAATTTGATAAATAACATACTAATCTTTATTATTAAATCATAGATAGTAAATTTAATGTAAACTTTATCATTTATCTAAGTATATACATGACGAGCCAACTACAAGGAAACACCCCTCATATTAGAGTAATAGGATATAAACAAGCCTTTACTGAATAAAGGTGAGTTCTCAAACACACGTAAATCACGCACACTATATCAAATTGTTAAATGAAATAATCCATTATGATATACTAACTCTACGAATTAAAAAGTAGTAATGGTAAAAGCAGTTTTCAAAAAACAAACACATGTGTTAATGTACTTCTCATAAGGCCTTACAATAATCTTGGATTATTATTACTTCAGTATTCTTTGTGATCTCTATTATTCATATCTGGGGTCTCAGCTAATAGATCTTCATACTCTTCGGATTTCTTTGATTTTGGTCCTGGATGTGGGGATCGATATTCGATATCTGTGGAAATCCTTATTTTCATATTGCCTGCAGGAATTGATATTTTCGTTGATGTGGAGAATATAATAAATACAGTGAGAATTTCAAATATCTTTGTGAATCCGTATTTCATCTTTGCGTTCTGGGACCTGAGTTCCAGATTTTGATCCTTATTCTGACTATCAGGCATGAAACCTTTCTCTAGTAGCTGGTAGTAATACAAATTCCTTGCATATTTAATATCAAAAGACTAAGTCATTATATGGTAATCCCTAAGCCTCATCGATTTCTAAGTACTTACTATACTTCATCACAGCTTGATGAATCCACTTTTCGGCAACTACTGGTTCGGTTCATTCCACTCTGCGAATCTGATATTAAGAATTTTACGTGCAATGACGTTTCTTGAGCTATTGTAAAAATTATATCGAAATAGATTTTAACGAATAAAATAAATCAATATATTGTGGTATAGATATCTATCCTTTTATTATTTGTATTTTGGATGATTGAGTATATTGGTAATCTTCGTTACTTGGTCGTTGGTGGCTAGTGCAGCCCATAATGATTCAATTGAACTTAAAATCATTTAGAATATTCAATCCTCTTAAAAATACTTTTATACAGTGGAGCTATTGATCTTGGTAAAACCTTACTTCCTCCACCATTATAAATTAATGTTTGATAAATTCTTTACAAAAACCTAATTAATATAGAACTTTTTCCTGGTGTCTTCATACACTCCTTGAGATTAGTTTACTTTTGTAATCTTATATCCATTATAATTCTAATTTGCAGGTGCCTATTTGAATAACTCTAAATTAGAAATTAGAATTTCCATGACTCATATACAGCTAACAATGACACGCTGTGCACATGTTGACCCTTGGTTTTAATTTGAGTCGAGAGAACCTGTGCGTGACGCACCTTGACAGGTAATATTCAGGTCGCGAACGATCAAACCTGTGCAGTACAACTTTGGTTTAATTTACTGTTGAAGTAAGTAGTACATTAGAAACTTGAGAGCTTAACAAGCTGAGACAACAATCATGGGTATTAGCAAATTATATATAGAAATATTTGTTATAATATAAAATGATCGAAATCCTCACAGATAGTCATACAAAGATCAGCAGTCCATGGAACTTCATAAACATCCGTAACGGAGTCGCTTATGACATAAACCTCTTCCTCGTTCCGTTACTGTTGAGATAATGCTTACCGCCTAGCTATCCGAGTAATTACTCAATAAATCTGATGTGTCAGGTGGTTGCTGTGCTGACTAGACCACGAATCATCCATCTCTACATCAACAAAAATCAACATCTGTGAAATCCTTACATTGAGCTTTCGTACTCTTCTATATCAGTGTTAGCGACTTTTATATCTTCAGACAAAGAGCGGCAGAGATGGTGCAAGCTTCAAAGACACTTGTTGTAGGAGCGCTACCAGTAGTTTAACTTTCCAGCTCCGCCACAATAAAATGAAATATAGTGGCGCCGAACATGAGACTACAGTTTGAGTTATCCTGCGCACTTATGACGTGCACTAGGATTGAGTGACATCCTGAGCTCATCAACCGAAATTTATTTGAAATATCATCGATTCTCTCTAAATTTCTTATTCAAAGAAAATATATTTTGTTCTTAATGATCATTACATTGTCAGATCGATAAAGGCAATCATGTTGCCTCAGTCTGAAATACTTTTCCTAGTTAATCCTCCATCATTACAGGAGATTAGCGTCAACTGGTGCTCTTTTATCTTTAGAATACCAGTCAATCGATCCAACATAGTTTATTTTTCTATTCGATCCATCCATCTGAGCAGGCTATCGACATTTAGAATCCCAAGTATATATATAGACCCAAGTCTGCGTTGATAGAACGTACTAAAAAAGTTATAATTTAGATAAAAATTGAATGTAGGAATTGAATTGTGGAAAAATAAGACAAGGGTAAGAAGTTTAATATTCCCAACTCTGACATATTACGCTGAGTATCCTACATCAAAATCTATGACTTAATTCACATGAAGCTATATGTGCCTTAAAAATCATTTCCAACTCTCATACTACTCTTTAGAACTTCAGTTGCAATTCCAACTGAAAATTGAGTTACCTATAACAACTTATATATACTTAAAACATCAAAATACAGGTGATTAAGTGAAAGTAGAAATGGCTAAAATGTATAATTCGTGATAAGTATGCTTGATGACACAGATACTATGATTTCATGATCGACGCTTGAGGTTATATCCCATCTTGGCATTCGATTCCCCTAAATTTGCAATGAATAATATTTTACAGCTCTATCTTATTATATGATTCAGTATACTTTTACCATGATCTTTAAGTTTCCAATTCTAAACCACGCATCAAAATAACAAGCGTGCACCTCTCTCTCTAACATTTTATAGCACACAATAGTAATAAATTTCGAATATCAAAATTCGAGGCTCATTCACTCTCTAGATCATTTCATTCTTAATTTACAAACTAACTATCAAATTCCTATAATCACGTCTTAATCTTAAAGCTATTGGCCTAATCTTATAGTATCTAATGCGCCGTCAGTATCTGGACTTAATCATAATTTTCTTCCTAAATCTCGAATTTTCTAAAAATCCACTCTACAATGTGATACTCTATAATGTATCCCCGGGAAATTCACTACCATAATATCTCACAAAAAGTCCTATTTTAGAAATCCGATCATTGGTGATAGTATGGACAAGATTAGAGATTTTTCTGTATACCTATAAATATGAGAGAGGACTGATCTTTTTGCTGAAAAGTATAATAATTGCTGACAGTCCTTCAATACGCAGAAACATAATCATTCTTTAGAAATCAATATCCGGATTATTTCAATGTTGATTAACTGAAGAATATCTAGCGAGTATCTCTGCGGGGTTTTAATACCTTATATCTAAAACATAAGTCTCTTCAGAACGTGCGTATATCTGACGAGCAAATGATCCTTTCTCGTAGGATACAACACTAGTAACACGGAACGACTTGATTGCGAGTCAGGAGCATAGATGTGAGGAAAGAAAGAATAAGAAAGATAATGCAACAAGTATCAGAATCAGTCAAGCTGAACACCGGATACCCACTGTTCTACGGAAAGCAGTTGAAAATAATGTTTGGTCCCTGTAGTGAATATGAGAGCGCACTGATAAGCCCAGGCATCTCATTGGCACCGGATATTGAGAAAGCTTTCAACGATTCTTCAGAACTCTGCTTCGGCTTTAATGTAAGTTTGCTCCAAAAATATGAAATTCCGATATTTTCGTCAAATAATAAAATTCATTTAATAAAATTGAATTTGGAGTTTGGACGGCTAATAGTTTCGAGCTTATCATGGAAAAATATTAGCTTCTGGAGACTTTGACTGTCGAATGATACTGTATGGGACAGCGATGCCTTCATTCGCAGAGGTTGTTTCACAACAAGATCTTTTCGCAGAAATAACTCTTTCTCAGCACGTGAAGCTACGCACAATACCTTCGCTTTATCCTATTCCTCGCATTGAGCCAAAGAAAAGATAGACACCTTAGCACTGTATCTTTGGGCACGTCAGTGGCTCTCAAATTAATAACGCGCACTGTTTTCTCCTTCATAATCCTGATTGGACTTGATGTTTTTTTTGGTAGTATCAAATGTGCCAAACGCAAGACTAAACCATCCAAGACATAAGCACGTCCGAGCCTATAATACAAAAGAGGAGCACGCTTAACGAACGAAATAATAGGTATGATCGCTATTTTAGTGAGACTCCACCATTGAGTTACAAAGAACCATGATAAAATGGGAGAGAGATCTGACCCTAATATCAAAATTACAGGAGAGAACAGTCCCCCATAAGTATTGATTGACACGGAGAAAACGGCTGTGGCACTGAATCAGTAAGAAAATACGTTATAGTGTGTATAAGAGTGCATTGACAAATCAATCTTGAGGTATGCAGTATACTGAGAGCAAAGCGTGCGAGAGAATTGTCGCGATGAGACATAAAGGATTCAATTGCTACAAGTCTAATACTAAAAGAGAGAGAGAGAGTAGTTTGAGTCCATTATCTGCGGTGGATACTACGCATGAATACGAGGTGTGTTCACACGGAAAGAGAGAGAGCCTACAGACACCACCACGACTACGCCCATAAGAAGAATGAGCAGCGCAGGGAGGAGCATGTAACTTAACTGTGACACTTTAAGATTAAGAAAGAGATTTAAATTCACGCGGTCGTATTCTTACGAAAAGAATCAGAATCGGACAGATTACAAGGCCTCCATCATAGCGACGACAGCACACCTGAGAGTAAAAATGTACATGCAAGATATGATGAGAGAGAGAGAATAGATATTAAAGACAGAAAGAAGAAGAACATATATATAGCGAGTATATATGTATATCCGAGACGCTCACACCGCGGACCTTGAGATACGTGGTGTGCGACGTAACACACTATAACTTAGAGCTAAGACCCATGGAAATAGAAAAGAGAGTGGAAGAGACTAGAAAAATTGTAAAAAGGTGATAAAGAAGAGATATTACAAAAACACACGAGCGAACAAAATAGAGGTGAAGAAGAGAAGAGAATAGAGTGAGATAATGAGAAAGTAAAAGAGAAGAAGACGAATAGAGTAAGAGAGAGAGAAAAAGAGAGTAAAAGATAAACATGATGTAGAACTCACCTAAACCGGAAAGACACAGATAAGAGATAGAATAGAATAGAATAAGAGTGAAGATAGACCCAGAAGAAACAAGACTAGATAGAGTATTTAATGAGAGAGATGATGATAGAGTAGACTGAGGAATAGGAAGATAGGAATTGAGATGCTATGAGAGACAAAGATGAGAGAAGAAAAATAAGAGACCAATCACGAGAAGACATGAGGAGATTCTACCATAAAAGTATATAGATATAAAAAAGATGAGCCATCAAGGCGAGGATTGGTACAAGAAAGACTATCGGAGTACCAGTGATTAGGCTAAATGGTACTATCAGAATGTATCTGTACTTTCTATGACAGTAGATTATTATGTATATCAAGCATGTACAGAGTTAGTTGAGTAGAACGTACTAGAAAAGAATTTAGTAACGACAGGAGAACATAAGGATAGTGATATAGGGGAGGACTGTTCAGATGGTATATAAGAAAAAGAAAGAAAGAAATAGCAGCTTAGACTAGAAGAAACGAGAACAGAAACTACGCAGAGGAAGAGATGATAGGTGCATAGACTCTAATGAAGATAGATATCGAGAGGAGGTATCAGCGTAGCATAAGATGAGAGTCTAGAGAGCAGATCAGACACTTGTTTAGTAAAATGACTGTATAAACAGAACGGAAAAAATCAAACAACGAGATACAGATTAAAAAGATGAAGCGTCCCAATGCGGGAAGACAAGAAGAGAAAGTAAGAAAAGAAGTTTACCACTTGCAGAATGGAGTGGAAGAGTGAATTGTAACGCTTCATAAAGCTGAAAGTCTCTGCTCTGGTATAGGTTGTTCAAAATCAGAAGACATGGGATCTGTTGTAACATATCTGTGGTATTGAGAATTTTGCAGAGATTCGTGTAGGATTGGACTTTATTATAATCCTGTCGATAACACTTAGATTATGTTAGAGAAGGGTAACTAAGAGTCGGTAGGATAGTCAGATATAGTGTGTTCTTGAAGAAAGACAGATAAATTCATTCAAATTAATACTAGGGACCAGTAGAGGCAAATCCGAATCAACTTGAAAGCAGACAGTATGGTCCCCACTAAAAATTGGAGGAGGAGTTTTAGCTATTGCGGAATATCCTACTCTCTGACCATCGAAAAGGAACGATTAAATCAGCAGATATTATTGAAGAAGCCATAAAGACGGCTCTCAGTTTCGGTGACACCACGACGTTGAGTGGCTACTAGATATACACACAATATCGAGGTGAAACTAGTCGGACCCTGTTGAGATTTAACAGTAACGGTTCGTGTTCCAGGTCTTAGGCTCAGACAAGGAAATAGAAAGACCAATGATCATGAAACTGGTTGGGACAAGCAAGAATATTATTAGAGCGTAGTAAATCCCCTTATATAGACAGACTCACTGTGGTTCCGGTCAGGCAAGAACACTGACGGTAAATTAGCGAATTATGTTCGATTACAGGAAATTAAATAGTGTCTAAGACCAAGAATTACCTTATACCGTAACACGAAAGCTACGTAAGAGAATGATACGATTATAACATTAGAGTAAGGTCTATTTTAAACAACATACGATCTGGCTCCGTGGATATTATCAGACTAAGCAATGGAGCACCAGAGAGTTTGAAAAAACTGCCTTTTTTCCCCATTTGCACAGTACAAATATTTAAAAAATGCCCTTTGGGTGTAAAGAATGGTTCCGGCACTATTCCAACTGCTGGGATGAGGTTGGCATTGGAAAATTCCATGGTCGCGAGGTTATGGTATAATCTTGAAGATGATATTAATCAATTCTCAGGAGACAATATATGAGTGATCATCTAAGCACCTTGGATTGTGTTCCTTTTGGTCACTTAGACAGTCAAAAAATGGTTACAAACTTAAACCAAGCAAGACTCGTCTCTGTCGAACCTGAAGTGGAAATTCTTAGGGTCACCATTATATCACCATGAAGGTATCTTCCCCTTCAGAAAAAATCTTAGAGGACTTATTGGAATATTCTGTTCCACATACGAGTAAAAAAATTACGCAGAGTGGGGCCAGTTCTGGGAATGGTAAAGCTTTTATGAGGCGACATATTCCGAATTGTTTCCGAGAAATCAAGTAACACGCCTTTTATCATGCAGACTGGTGGTAGATCATTAACTGGACGCGGCCGCGTCTGCTTGATCCTTCGAGATCAACCTTAAAGAGGCCTAGTAAACTCACCGTTGTTAGGTTTCCTGATATATGTGCGGGAGGTATTTTACACCTCATGGAGCTGCCATGTGGATGCTTCAGAACCCTAGGGGCTGGGGCTTGCCTTTCACAAATTCAAGACAGCGGAGAACGCAAACCAATGGCTTTTATTTCTATGACCTGTTAATGGGGCTCAGAGAAAATTATGGAGTAATTGATAAGGATACTTACTGCTTTGTCTTTGGGTCTGTACAAGTCCTTAGACTTTCTCCGGGGGCATAGAAATTATCATTATAAATATACCAGCCAATTGCACATCATTATTTACAAAAATATGAGTCCTGGTATTGAGGTAAGTTTAGCTAGGACTATAAGAGCTCTATGAATTGACTTCGATATCCGTCATTATCATCGGAGCCCCTAAAAATATAGTACTGGATGACTCTTCCGAGTATCTCACGTAAATTGATAAAATAGTGGAAGAAACCCGAAAAGGAACCTATTAGATTTCATTCACTCCTTGGGTTTTCTTTCCGAACAGAAATCCAGCGAGGAGGAAAGGGGAACTCATCGTATATAAATGTTTTTCCCTTTTCTTATATGGATCGGTATCGAGAGACATTTAGAGGTAAGAGATGTTCTTATTGAAGAATTACAAAAGCATCCCGTAAAATATAAGCTTCAAGGTCAATTGGTTCAAAAAAGACTTCGATTATTAAAACTTCCGGGTCAATTACCAATACCAGAAGTTATTACTGCTTTTACTGATGTCTTTAAAGTTAATGTTCACATATATTATGCCTATAATAAACTATAATTATCTGTTAGTTACTTCTAATAGTGAATAAATGTTATGTCGACTCCACTGGAGTATATACGCCACCGGAGACGAACCAGTCTTTTATAACTTTTTCTCTGAGTTATAAATTGACATATGATTTTAACCTGAGGTGAAGTAAATAAGCACAGATAATCAAAGTTAGCTTTGCTTCATCTATTTAAAAATTTTTTGCAATTCAATTGACTTAAAGTTCTGTTTGTTTGATTCTACTGACTGACAAAATATATATAAATAAAACTTAGCCAAATACTTATCTTGAAAAACTTTAACCAGCAACAGTTGGAAAAAAAAAAAAATCTTATTCCTATCTTTATTATATTCTTAAGACGAAACTTAATCTCTGATTAGTTTGTTCTAAAACCTCTTCAGATCTATTGAAGTTGTTTGAGATGTATGCTTTGGTTATGTTTGTGATTTAAAAAAACCCTCCTAGTATAAACGATTCTTGTATAATTGATCTTTGTATGTCTGAATATGTATGATGGCAGACCTAAAGATAATATTATCAACACAGATCCTGAAAAGTCTTTTGTTGTAATTGAATTTCCCTACTTTATCTTAACCACAATGGTTGAATATATATTAACAGCATACATATATCTGTATGGTTTAAATTCCTCTGGTATTGTGGATTATTTACTCATCTGAAAACCAGCGTACCTCAGTGGACCTATATAAAATATTATAAATTTTAATTATATATATATAAATATATTATATACATTTAGAAACTTTGTGTATATATATATGTACTTATTGTCATTATATCTATGCCGGTTCTCCGGCTCCACGAGCTGTCATTTTTCATGACAGGTTTGCGAAGTTGGAGAGCTTTAAAATTTATATTACAGATTTTTTTCCTGGTTCCTGAAGGAGATATGGGAGGTTCTAATGATCAATTCAGGTGGATGAGTAGATTTTCCCTCTTCGCAATCGTAGGACACACAATGGATAAGTAATTGAGGAGTATATGAAGGAAATGCAAATATCAGTAGAACAAGGACTTTCTTAGAATGTGTTGTATGTTCCTCGAATTAAGTATATATCATTATCCTTATACAAAAAGGTCTTTATTAAGAGAGGTGAACTGTTCCGGATGTTCGAATGAACAATTATGGGTAATACGTTTCCAAAGCTGATAAATTCTGATATGGAAAGTTTAAGATTAATACTTTAATTTATCCTTTAATTTATTTTTTAAACAATTTTATAAATTTATAAATATGTTTTTTTAAAACTCGTCAGTCTCCTCAGTATTTTGTTTTCTACAATTACTAATAAAATAGGTTATGATAAATTTCTGTTTAAAATGACTTTAGTTTTACACCTTACTTTTTTGCCGTAGTCACAATTTAAAAATCAATGATTACCGTCGCTTACTGATTGCTATTGCATTTTTAATGTTAGGATTGGAAAATTTTGTCGTGGCAATGTCTTCGCACAAATCGATTTTCCTACGCAGTTTCATAACTTAGGGCTGGCATAATTTTCAAAACCCATTTTCAATATTTTTATATGCCATTGCACATTCTACGTTAAGAATTACAATATTTTGAATTTTTTTTTGCAATATTTCTTTATCAAATTTTTAATATGCCGCTGGACGTAAAATCTCGTCTTGTATATCACGAGTTCAAACTTTAATGACTCCGGATGTCAAAAACATAATCATCTGGGCTTTAACGACCACCGCCTGGAAAAGGAAAGAGCTCAAAAACATCGATCATGATGTGGCAACGGTGGTTCAACCCGTATCGTGCATTAGTCAGTGGAAAACGTTCCTAGCATTATGGAAAAAGTTACTGGAATAACCAAAAAAATAAATCCTCAGGCCAAAGTTTACCTCTTTATCCCGCCTATTCGGGATATGCACGCTTTTAATAAAAAGCGTATTATTCGTGATTGGGGGGGCAAGTATAGCAAATATACTTTGGATGATCCTGAATTGTCTCCTGAAAAGATGAGAGAACACGCCATTCACAGTTTTAAGCTGTTCGAGTCCTTGAGGGAATCACGATATACATGGACAGATAAAAATCTTATCCACGGAACTGACATTCTGGACTTTTATCATGGTAAACATGGGAAAAGAGGTGAAGATACTCCAATAACCCCTCATACTCAGTATCTTAATAAGGAAATACTGGTAATGAATTCTCCCTTATTGTTGGACGGGTTGCACCCATCGCCTATTTTTAATTACTTCCTGGAGATGGACATTTCTTTTTTAAAATAAATAAAATAGCGTGAGGTAGAAACTACACACCTTTACCGACGGTAAAACGAGCAAAAGAAAAATGAGAAGGCCGATCACGTCCTATCGGTTGCAATTCCTATGAGAACTGACGGATGACCAAATTATTTTACACTTTACCTGTTACCCATATTGTCCCTAAATTATAATGTTCCTACTGTAGATTATACCTCCTGATATCCTCATATCTGGTATTACGGCAAAGCAAATTTTTCATGCATCATGTCCCTCAAATTAATTCACTGATTCAAAGTCTTATCACAGAATATCCTATATCAGGAACCTAATTGTTCTCTTATATTAAAATTCCAATCTGAATGTAATCCTTTGTATCAACCTTCCTGTAGTTACGCTTCAACTGGTTCATGTAACTCGTCTACTTTACCTAATTATCCATCAACTGCTTTCTCAAATTTACCTGGTTATACTTCAACTGCTTCAGGTAACTCGGCTACTGTATCTGTCGGTAATCCTGAAAACGCGCTGGATCCCCAGATCAAACTTGTACTGCGTACAAGTTTGAGATGGGCAATGGAACGGATCAGGTGGAAAGATATGAATGAGAATCAACGGCAGATGATTTCAATATTGTGGGCTCAAGAGTTTGAGGATGAAAAGAAGTCCGTTGCTGATCTTTCTTCTTTGAACACCGTCCCAATATTGTAAATCATAACTGTAAATAAATTTTTAGTATGTATTGGATTTTGGATTATATATTATGAGAGTCTTCTACGGGTCTGTACTACACTCTTTGCCTCGACACTCCCGTCTTTCTTTGAACGAGGTGGAAAATGGAGGTGGGGGGTTTAGATTAGTGGGGGAGGATATAGGGGATATTGTTCGTCGTTTTATATATTTTGCTAGGAGAATTAAACATAGCAGAACCATTATAAAGTAAATTCAGAAACTTAGTATTTAGTATCTGGTATTTAGTTTTAGTATTAATGATATAGGTACAATTTCAAAAACCTTTCGTGGGAATTTGCACTATATATATATATATTGTTTCTTTTCTGTTTTAGTATTGTTATATTTTAATACATGTTCTGAGGAATTTTTAAGTCACAGAAGATTAGATAGGTATTCTTGTGACTCACTTTCTGTTATCATTCTACGAAGAGTTTTTCTTGAAGACCTTATATGCGGATTATAGATTCATCTAAGGTCAGTAATACCAAAGATAATTACATAAATCTATCTCTTATGCAAATTATAAAAATATATTATTATAACAATTTGAATTAAAGATGATAGTAAATTTTAAACTTAAACTTTACAGGTGCTAAGTATTAAAGAGCACTCAAGAAACCTCTGGGTAAGGATAAAACAAGCCTTTTAGAAATAGGGTGAGTTAAACAAATGAATATATAATTTTGAAATGTAAATATCATATGATAATATAATATACAATAAAGAGTAGGTAAAAGCCTTTTCTAAAAAACAACACTGTTAATTACTTTTAACAGGCTTCATATCTTGGATTATTATTCTTCATATCTTGGATCCTTATTATTCATATCTGGGGCTTTAGTATCAGATCTTCATATCTTGGATTCTTATTATTCATATGTGGGACTGATTTTCATATCTTGGATCCTTATTTTTCATATGCGGGATTGATTTTCGTATGTGGGATTTCAATCTAGAAATTTCATATCTTGGATCCGTATTATTTTCGTATCTGGGACTGAGTCCAGATTCTTGGATCCTTATTCTATCCTGAAATTCATCTTGGATATATCCTTCATTAATTCAAAGCTAAGTCATTATATTGTTAATCTAGCCTCCGATTTCCTAATACTTAACTTAACTTCATACATGAACAATATTTGGAAACTACTTTCGTTTCCACTCTCGAATCTGATATTAGAATTCTATGAAGCTTTCTTGAGCTATTGTAAATAATATATCGAAATAGATTTTAAGAATAAATAATCAATATTTGTGGTATATATCACTTTCTTATTTATTCTTTGTTTTGTGAATTAGATATTGGATTGTTTGTGCTGGTAGTCCATACTGATTCATTGATCCTTATATTTATTTAAACTCTTAAAATATTTTATACAGTGGATAATTGAGTTGGTAAAACCTTCCTTCTCCACCAATATAATAGTTATAATTCTTACAAACCTAATTAAATATAGAACTTTTTCTGGTGTTCAACATCTTGATTGTTTTAACTTTTGGTTAATTATATCTTTATTCTATGATCTATGAACTATATTAGGATTTAATCTTCAACTTTAATATTCAGTCAAAACTGTGCAGTGACACCTTGGTTAATATTCAGTCGAAACCTGTGCAGTGACACTTGTGTTTAAATATTCAGTGAGAGACTACTAATACTAATATTTTAAAAAAACTGATTATGATATAATATATGAGCAACTGAGTAACTTATCAACTGAACATCAGGGCAAACGATGCATATAGCAAAATTTGTTATCAACGTTAACAATCATCCTCGAAAGTCATTCAAATCAGCAGGCCGACGGAGTCCTTAATGACAAATTTCCTCCGTTACGGAGATAGCCTAACCTGCTCCGTATTACCTCTGATTGATGTCAGGTGAGTATGCTGCTGCCTGACTACTACTCAACCATTATCTTCACATCACAGACTACCTAACATCTGTGAAATCCTACACAATTTGACTTCGTACTCTTTCTATTCATCGACTTTTTTAATCTTCAAGAAGGAGCGGAGAGAAGGTACGTGTCACGTCGGGATACATTGTTGAGCCCAGCGTACTTCCTCCGCCAAATATATATATATATATAGTATATATCCAGATATTTTATAGTATATATAAGTATATATATAACTATATATATTAATAATATATAATATATTATATATAATATTATATATTTATAACTTACTTACTTACTTCTTCTGCCCTGGCACCTTATTGGAGGGATCATCACTGCTCCAGGAAGCGGTGCCGCCTCTGGGCGATTCCACAGGTCAAGGAAGGAGGTTTTATAGAGGATCGGTGCGGGGGGCGCGAGAGCAGGGCAACTCAGAAGAAGGTGCTCTATTGTGCTTGGGGCACGCATTGTGCCATCTAGCGCAACGGAGGGAGGGGTAAAGATGGCGCTCGCAGTTGATCACTCGGTAGTTTTGAAAAATCTGAATTTATAAATGCACTGAAGCCATCCCGGCAGTGGGTGACTGAACGATCTGGCTTACACGAGGGGATGAGGAATGCGTTTGGTCTACACAGTTCTTCTGGTGAGCAGCAGTATTCGTTCTCTAGGGAGGTATGATGTTATTTTGGGGGTCTGAGGGTGTATTTAAGGGATAAGCATTGTTATTAGTGGTCTGGAGTTTGAGTGCAGGTATGGTCTAGGGTTAGTATGAGTGTATCTGGGACGATATATGTAATACATGACCTAATTTGGAGGGGGAGAGAGGAATTATGTTAGTATGTGTTTCGTAATAGAATTGAGCTGGTGAAGAAGGGGGGGAGAGATTTTAGTCTTTGTCGGGGTGGGTGCGAGAGAATTTGGTGACAGGGTGGGATTGATTACTGTTTTCTGATAGAATTGGAGTCCCACGCATCTCAAGTGATGTGAGATGGGGAGTATGGAAGTGTTTTCATGTGTTAGATGGTTGAATTAGTAGGGGTTTCTTGAGTTCGGTTCAGCCATGTGATAATTGCTGAGGCTGTATTTTGAGATAATCTTGTAATTTATTTTGTTCGATTTTGAAAGTGCGAACATGCTGGTTGAAGCATAGTTTAAAGTTTGTTCTGAGGAAGGTTGTTTATAAGTATGTGGTGAGTGTGTGCTTTCTGTCGTGCTGAAGTTTGTTAGAGATGATGGGTTCGGGAGGGTGTTTAGTTTTTCCGTTGGGTTTGAGGAAGTTGTTTTGGTCGATTGGGGGGAAAACGTATGTGATGTGTCATAGGTAAGCTCTAGTGTTTCTGGGGTTTGTTTGTTTAACCAGGAGAGGGGGGTTGTTGTTCAGAGGTGTATAGGATGGAGGAGGATTGGTGACGGTCAGTGGTTAAAAGGGTGATGGAGGATTTAAGGGGGGGAGATGCTTTGTCATTCTGTTTGAAGCTTACCAATTTCGTAATAGATGTAAATATTCTTGGGTATTTGTAGGGTGGCTATTGTTTACGTCTGGTGTTGGTGAAGGAATTGGAGTTCCAATTTTTTGTCATTATTTTCTAGGGGGAGTGGAGGATTTTTTGAATAAGGATTGTTGGGGAACGGTATCAACTGATGCTTTATTAATGTCAATTTGCAGTGAGTATATGATCTATGTGAGTGGAATTTCTAGGTTTGAAGTATTAAATGATGGATGTTGTCGTAAGAGGAGATGAGGGTGTAGTTGTGAGTGGTTAGGCTTTTGAATCCGTGGTTGGAAATCTGGGAGAGTAATGGGGTTTGAAAGCAAATTTTGTTTAGAATTAATTTATCTAGCAGTTTACTAATGGAGCAAAAGCAAAGATTGGGGGTAGGAGGAGGGGTAGTTAGGGTAATTCTTTTCTGGTTTTGAGTTTTGGAATTTATGGTATATTGCTTGATCCAGAATAGGGTGGTATGGTAAGTTTGAGCTGCCCATGAATTTAATTAAAGATTTTCTGTGATGTAGGAGATATTGTTTTTCTCCAAGGTGTTATTAAGTAGTAAGGTTGGTATATTGAGTATATATATACTATATTACTAGATTATATATAACAAATATTATAACTTATATTATCAATTTGTGTAATATATAGTAATAGAAATATATTCATACGTAATATAGAGTTTACTATATATACATATAACGTATATGTATATAAAGAAATTATAATAAAGTCATTAATAAATAATTTAATAGGCTTTGGTATGAGTTAATACGTTAATTAGGTATTAACATAAGCCAAATCAATTGTTAGTCTACCTGAACTCATACACTGTATGCAGCTAAATATAATATTGTATTGTGATAATGTAATTTATACTAGGATCATAGTAGATAGAAGTTAAAGATCTAGATTAGCATTCTATAAATAACTATGTTAAATAGGTGTTAGTTCTTTTTTTGCTTTCTTTAAAGAAATATATAAAATAAGCAAACAAAAATTAGACAGACAGCCTTACACTCTTTACAAGGATATAAGGATTAACAATAGCTCATCAATATTATTATTAGTTGATACACCACAAGCCATGCAATCTAGTTCAATCTGAATCAATCCAATTCAACAAAGACATTGTACTTTTTCAATAACTTATATTACCATAAGTTTTTCTTTGTCTTTATATCATATTAATTAAATATACTTGTAAATTCTAATCCATAGGTTCATACATAGATTAAGTATATTTTGATAAATAACATTTCGTCAGTATCTGAAAACTCATAAGGATCATGCAGATTATAATGAGTCATCTTATATAGTGCCTACAATCGTTACCAACGTATTCAGGGCTTACTTACTATAGATACCATGTCATCTAAAGTGCCCTTTATCTCTTTTCCTCCATTATTTATTTCTTAACGATTCCTACTAGAAAATATGTCCAGTATCTGATTCCCCATCATATTCACAATCATAAACCTAATGAAAACACACTCCTCTAATGCCTTTGTTCTCTTCCTCTTCTTCTCTCGCACCTTTTACTCTTCATCCTCCCGTCCATATATGTTTTGAATGTTTTTTTCGCATTTACTCTCTCGTTTTGTTAATACATCAGCTACTATGTTCTTTCTTTCCGCGTTGTTTATAATCTGACAGGTCTCACCATGCGTACCAACTCTCTTCTATCTCTTTTCTAATATCTTTTCCTTTAAAAACTATATCAAAATTCTGCCAGATACTTTCTATTGCAATAACACCAGAATGTAGACACCCTAAAAGCATTTACAGCTTGTCACTCTATCACGATGGTCCGCCATGCTTATTGACACAGCTTCTTAAGCGGCTACACTATGATATCTTAGTTATCCTCATTGTTGTGTAACTTTCACGTGTAACTCATAATTAGCTCCTAAAACTGTGACAGCGTAGTGCGCACGTAAAGCCACTCAGTATCAAATATGAGGCAAAGGATCTCTGAGCCTCTATACTGATTGTGACAAGGCATCTGCAGTAATATTACTATGTCCAGCACCCCTAGTATATTCACACATAGTATAGGACAGATAAGACAATCGGACAATCTAGTATACGAGAAGGATGCAATAGATTATTCTCAAGTGCCTTAGAGGTATTGGACATATCAGCGACGAGTGACATTCAGCAATCTCGTGATATGATTTGATCCTTCTATATCTGAGCCCTGAAGACTGTTCCCGTAAATATTCGCACATTCTATGAAGCTTCTTACCCTCGCCATAAAGTTTGTCAAACACGTTTCATTTCTTTCTCTTCTTAACTATTCTAACTAAGAACTCACAGTCTAACTCGTCTTTCAAATGTCCTTACCAGTTGAGCCTGTATTTTATTGTGTGTTTAGACTTAATATACTTCAGGTTCAACGAAAGATAGTGTCTGGTCTGGTGTGTTGACTACCATTAAGCTTACTATATGAGAACTGAACCTTGGTCATCTCCATTTTAACTTCGGTGCAACTACTAGATACGAGCTCCTGTAATGTCTCCGAATCTAACCGAAGATAGAACTATATCTTCCCATGTCCTTCTTTTTATTTCTTTGATGTAACTGTAGTCTGAACAAGTAAGAATTCAAATATACACACATCCGTACTTTATCTCACCCTCCCTATGTATTCATAAAAACATCCTCTCTTCTTCATTACCGGAAGTAGATTATTTAGATGGAAACTGTTTAAGTTTCTCTCATCCATCACCATATATCAAATGTTCCTTATACGTTTCGCCATCGATGCACAAATCGTGCAAGGCCGTATAATACAGTCGTGCGAGTACTGTGTGGAACACATAACAATCGATATTAATTGATTCCGTCGACTCGTCTATCACATCTTATAGATTGGGGTACGGATTAGAAACTCATATTTCTTCACCACCTCGTTCTACCTGTATAACACTTCACAACTTCTCATATAACAGATTAATCTTGCTGTCATCTTTTGTAATCACGGTTCCCTTATTAATGCTTATCTCCACGCCACCCACGACTTCTAGTAATAGGAGCGCTCTTTGGTGAGTTATTATGTATAAGATCTGTCTCTTTGCTGAGATTTGCTAAGGGCTCAGTAGCGAGATGACGACTGCGTTTAATGATCATATACTTTGTTGGCAAAGAGCCATGTCCAATCGAACCCCACTAGTGTGCAAATGATCATAATTATTGGAGAGTTCCGTAGCAACCACATGGTCTGGGAAGACGGCCGCACTGTAGATCGCGGGAGAACTAAATCACTTCCTTTTTCTTATAGAACCATCTTCAATACTATCTAGGCCTTCAACCATCTTCCTTCAATTTCCTTTCTGTCATGACCATCCTCGTATTCATAACTTTTTTTTCGCTTTACCAATATCCGACTATGTGTTCTTTATAAACATTAGAGTTATTCTGATTTTCACACTAGCTCGCCGCTAAATTCCCTGTCTTTTTTGTCTCTGTTTGTTGTTTGTTAACAATATAACATTTCCACTTTGTCTTTTTTGTACTTTTGCGAATATAAAAATTTTCTGCTTCGTTTTCTTCAACGTTTCTGTGCTGATCTCTCCTCTCGTCAACTTTCTTCCCCTTCTTTTCGCTAGTTTCTTCGACTTCTGTTTGTTTCTCCGGTTTTTGGGACCCCTCAGAATTATTTGGTAGATCCATTATTCCCGGATAATATCGTAAATCCACCCACTCCCTCTCTCCTGTTTCTATATTGATTATGTTATAACTTTGACTATATTTTTTACTGCTTTTCTTCGCTGCCCTTCCCAATATCTCAATCTGCCTTCCTTCTTCATCCTCATTCCATATCATATACCTTTCCCTCTTTAAAGACTCTTTATTGATTTTCCTTTCATCTATTTTCTCTTTTATCTTTTGGATGTCCCCGTATATACTATTCTCTCTTTCGCTATCTGAATCACTTTCATATACTTTCTCTCTCTTCCTTACCTTAACTCTTTCCTCCTTCTCCAGTAATTCCTCTTCATCCTCACGAGATTCACTTTTATTTTCATTAGTAGTTTCACCACCTTGTATTCTTGTTATATGAACCCTGTTTACCCAACGCACTGAGCTTCCATGTTTTACTATTACTACTTTCCCATCTCTACCTATCACCTTCGCTGGTCCTCTCCATTTCTTCTCATTTTCCCTTTTATAGTATACTTCTTCTCCTATCTGAGCTTCTTCTAATCCTATCTGAGCTTCTTCTAATTTATGTTCTCTGACGTTTTCTAACATAGCTCTTCTTATTCTATCCTCTGATTCTCTTTTTATATGTATTTCTCTAGCTAGATGTAATCCAGTCAGTGTGTCTCTTATGAGATCACCTTCCATTCCCTCCTCCAACATACTGATTTTCCTCTACCCTTCCTCGATTGTTGGTACACCTAAATTTCTACCAAATACCAGTTGATTAGGAGCATAACCACCCTTCATTGATAGGCTATTCCTGGCTGCAATAGTCCACTTGAGGAGCATATTTCTAAAATTGTTCATAACATCCTCACTGAAACTTTCTCATATTCCCTTCACAAGTCCTATTCAGATTCTCACATTCCCCTTACTCCATGGACTCTCCGTCAGCCTTCTACATCACATTTTTAATAACCACTACAGATGACCAAAAAAGATTGTGTGAGCCAACGTATGCGCCCTAAGAAGGGTGTATTATGAGAGTAATTTACGTGTAGACTTTCAAACATAGTATAGAGATTATCTAAAAAAAATTAAAGACAACTTTTCTGAAAAGAGTGTAGGAACGACATTTACGCCTCTGCTCGAACCTCAATACTTTTCTGAATCTTAACTTCTCCTTTCTTATTCTTAATCCATGTTCCCTGCCGAAGAACTTGTTGCAACACATCTTTACCAGCACAAACTGAGCCAATGATTATGTGAGGATAGCGTCTCTTTAATAGGGATATGTTGGCGCAACACTGCGTACGTATACGATTGAGCTCATACCACACGACACCAAATGTCAATTTAATGTTTTGGCCTTTGAGGGCATCCAAACCACTGGTGGCTGAATCGCTATACATCTTTGTCACTGTTTAGGATAAGACGAGCTTAGCCAAAACCTATCACTAGTGTTACTATTCGTCCTTTACATACCTCTCTATCTCGTTCTTTCTCTACAACTCGCCATCGCTCCTCGTTCTATGATGCTGCGTTTATCATTTCATCAAATTTTTCCCATTCCTATGACCGATTGATTATTTTCTTCTCTCAAATAATTTTTATTTTTTCCCTGTTTGATTTCTAATAACAATCTCTTTCTTATATCTAACCATATACACACGTCCCATTCTGTCTGCCCTTGAACCTCGTGCAATTATCCCTACTCTCACATATGGCTCTTAACAGTCTTGTTATGTGTATTGTTGTGTTCTAAATCCGCAAATATTTTTTTCTCCCTTAAATCTATCCGGAAACTTTTCATTTTTTCCATTGCTGTCTCCCTATTTAACCACTGGGAATCTTCCCCTTTCACAACTTTGTCTAATCCAAATACGAGGTCCCTACGCTACAAGGTATTTTAACAGCTTTAAAAGCCTCATACTTATTTCCCCAAATACATACTGCCCTGTTATGTGTTCTTGTTCTTCATTCATTCTCTTAATGTCATCCCTACTTATATTCACTAATACCTAGTCACTTCTCACCACAAATGGTTGCTACACAACCAGTATCTAGAATCCCTTCTATATTTTCTGACCAATCATTCTCTTCTTTTATATCCTTCCAATACACTCTCTCTCTCCCATCCTCCCTTTTCTCTTTTTCACTCTCATTCCCAACCCGTTCTCTTTTATTTGGACAATTATAAGCATAGTGATACTCAGATTTACAAATCAGACACTATGTTACTCTTCCCCATCTGATTGGGTTTTTCCTTTGTCTTCTGTTGTATGTAGTGTGTGTTGTGTGTGTAGTCCCCCTAGCAACTCCCCAGTTTCTCACTCCTCTTTCTTCTCAATTATGTACTTGTACAGGTGAACCTCGTATTTCTTTAATATTTTTGATCATTCACTTTCTTCGTTTTTGGAAAGATTCTCTGCAACGATCTTCATATTTAACAAAAGATATTGCTTGCTCAACTTCACTAGAGAGGCTAAACACTATGTTTCTTTGTTCTTCGCAAAAACCGATCTAATCCAGTAAAAAGATAAACTTGATCAGTTCTCTCCTACAGATAACTAAGCCTTCACACAGTACTCTAACATGTTTTGAAACATCTTGTAATTCAAACCTCGCATATTCTCTTCTTTCTTCTTTGAATCTCTTACAAAAATCTCTAGCTAAAATCTCTCACTAAAATTTCTCGCCAAAATCTCTTCACTGATTCGATTGTCAAGCTTAGGCGCTCTTTCAAAACTCTTTCATTGTCATCTGGATCTCTAGATTACCTTAAAAGCATCTCCTTCCAAACTTAGCGCTTACTTCTATTCCTGGGTAACATCGAATCCTATACTTGTTCCAAGCTCTCAACTCTATCATAACCACACTTTCGATCCTCATCTATCTCCGAGTCCCCCGAATCTCCGGCACAGCTACTCAATATGTATTCTCCTATTTTTCTATCATCATCTGATCCCTTGCAGAGGCAAGACAAGGACAAGCGCATGGTCTTGTATTATAAAACCTGAGTTCAATACCAATACCTAAGCGCTCTCAAATAAGGGCCCAATAATGTAGTTTACTGAACTCAAATTGAATGCCAGCAATGAAGATAATATTGATGAAATGAATTTATACAATCAGTAGAACAGAGACGGTGAGAAGATGAATCATAGGTCTGTGATGATTCATACAGTTCTTTATACGGTAAAGTTTAATGTCTTAAATGCATATTTATTTTGCTTTTTTTAATTTCTACTAGTAATAACTTAAAAGCCTTTCTGTAAAATTAGAACAGACGCTTACACTCTATTAACAAGGATATAAGGAATTAAAATAGCTATAATATTATTAATTATTGTCCAACCCACAGGCATCGGCAAATCTGTCTGTTCTCTGAAGTGAGTTTCCACAATCAACAAAAGATATTGTATGCTTTCTTCTACATAACTTTATCTACCCTTATATAATAGTAATAATATATCTGATATTATTATTATTATTAGTCTATATATATATATATATATATATTTATATATATATATATATATAATATATTTAAGTTAGTATTAACTTCATTACTTCACTGATATATATTTAATATAATTAATGGTATTGGGATTTTATAATTATATATTATAGTATTACGTATATATCTATTATACTATTAGATGCCATCATCAGATATCATTATTATTCATTTTACCAAGATGGGGGTAAATGGTGGCGTGACAATCCATCGGAAAAGAAAGTAGTAGAAAGGAATGATGCAACAAGGTGAAAGAAAGCCCAGGTTAACAATTTATAGTTACGATCCTCTATGATCATCTTATTTGTGGAGGAACTCAGTCGCAGTCGCATAAAATCTAAATTCCGACCCTAGGACTTGCATGGGAGCCTCGTCTCGATGGACCCGTCACTATGGCATACTTTCGTATTAGCTAGTAGGGTATCGTTACCCTCTGGCCAGGTGGGCCAACCATACCCTCTCAAAAACCCCGCCATTCTCTATTATGCACCTTTTTCTCGCCTCTGCCAAACTCACATTTTCTCATCCAGACTTCCTATTACCGCCTCAATCCACTGAAACTGAAGTTCGGCCTTTTATTTCTCAGATCAAGCTGTCATAGTTGAGATTCACGCAAAAAATGGATTTCTTTCTCCATGCAATTGTTTGTCAGGTTTCAAACATTTTGCAATGATTATATATATGGGTTGTGTCAATGTTGTACCGATACATCTTTTGAGCATGAGTACATTTGTTTTCCTTTTGAGAGTCTCCCATGGCGCGAAGCTTCAAACATTCAGACAGCATCTTCTCTAAAAGGCCTTCGCTAAGCTGGCTCTCGAGCGGAGGTACTGATAAGTTCACCCGCATCATTGTAAAAATAATTATCTTTTCTGGTTTTCTGGAACAATCACTAATAATGTAATATTACACATCGAAAAAGTACTCTGTGCAAAACTGCGCAAGCTCCCAAGAAGGATGTCTTTTTAGTTTTGGCGTCATTGATGATTAGGAAAACTGGAGTCTTATATCTTCAACTTGGCGTGTGGTTACACAGTACTAAACCGGGCGTTAGAGGGCACGACAGCTGTTGTGATGCGACTGTGGGACTGGAGGAGTCGTGAGTGTGGTGTTCTAATTACTGTAGTTGCCCTGAGATGAATGATCTTACAGTGCATTACCAGGATCAACATGGGTGATCTTAAGTATCGATATAGAGGCGTTGTCAATCTTCCTTTTGGCTTCAACAGACACAGATCTTGAAGCTCTGGTGAAACTTAATTTATACCATGTTTGCCATTTCAGCTTATACCATCATCAATGCTACCTTCAGGCTTTGGCGCGAGGGGGAGGGTGGGCCATATAGGTTTTATATTTTTCACACTACTTTTTTCCAGGTGTGACTCATTATTTCTTCCTCACAATATTTGTTGCTCTCACCAGATTACTGCAATGGTTTGCCTGTTCACTCTTTCTTATCACAGTCTTTCCATTTTCTGACTTCACTCTAAACTTCCCCAAGCCAGGTCTTTCAACCTGCCACCCTTGTTCATGATTAAGATAGAGTAGATTTTCACCCTTAAAGTTCTGTTAATTGGATGCTATAATTTAATTATTATTGATTAGAAATTTAGAATCGCCTGAAAATTTGATTAAAAAGGGATAAATAAACATGTTTTTCTCAATTTCAGCTTGCTCTTTTAGTGAATTTTTGTTGACTGTGTAAATAAATTTTACGAACATCAATTGCTTTTCTGATATCAATGGTCTCCAAGGACCTTTATCTTTACACAAACATCTTGATGTTTCAATTTCTTGTATCAATTGTAGACAGGGCTATTCATATTTGAGATATATACAGATGATTTTATCTGACAACTGTTCTAAAATTGTTGTTTGCCTAAAATAGTTACGAAGAATTCATTTTTTCTATTCAAATACAACAATAGGACGATATTCAACATCATTTGCCTTGCATTTTGAATTCAGTAGAGGACATTTGGCCTCACAGGCCAGATGCAACTAATGTTTGTCACAGTAAATCTTTAGGGTTTCTCTACAAAACTATACTTTCGATCTATCTTTTTATTTCTAAATTTCTAAACTCCCTGTTTATCTGTATTTGGTTGGTATCGTTGAAAATTAATAGTAAACCATTATTATAATTTCTTCTATTTATATTTAATTTATTATTTTAGGAGAGATAACAGATACAATGGTTTAAAGGGGGAGAAGAAAGAGTGGAATTATGTTATAACTGTTTGGAGTCGACGAACTAATAATAGATCTTGTATGATTTTTGAGGATTTCTAATAGTAATCGACCTACACATTCTAGGATACTAGTTACCAAGGTTTTTATTAATCCTACTTATACCTCAGATTTACATTCTGAAAAGCATCCAAAGTCTTACTTGAGCTTCTTCTATACTTATATTATCACATAAAGCTACAGGTGTACTAAACAATATATTCACAGTAGATGGATAATCAGTAATGATAATTTATAAAAACATCATTTACGAGACGATGAGGTAAAGTTTATACATACAATACATCATACTTCTGACAATATATATATATATATATATTTAATATATATATATATTATATTATGTATAATTATTATAATATATATAATATATATATATATTATATTTATCATAATATAAATTATACATTATAATAGTATTATATAGTATACTATTATAGTTACTAGTTATATAATATATGAATATAATTATCACTACTACTTAGTTTTCATATTAATTTTAAGGACGTGGAAATCCACGCCTACTTTCCGAGCTGATGCGGATTAGTTTAAAATCACTATCCGTGGATTGAAAGAGATAGGTTAAGTTTTGTTAGAGTATTTTAGTCTCACAAGAGTCTATTTTGGAGTGAAATATTATTATATATCATATAGTATATATAAAATAACTTTTTATAATATTACTATAATATATAACATTTCAAATATTAATTTAAAAGATATTTAAAAATCACTTAAAAGTTAGATATATAATAAGTTTACTGTAAAGTATAATAAATGTCTTGAGTGCGCTAGGGTTTACTCATGAGGGTACCCTGTTAAATAAATTGCGATTCATGCCAATATTTCAAAGCAATCATAATTTTCATTAATGAACCGAGGGTATATAGGACAGGTTGAACACCTGGTGATGTCGCCTTGAGGGGAGCTCGAGCTTGGTTGCTTTAAAACTGTTCTTAAAGAAAACAGGCGTTCAAGCTTTTTGGGTTGGGACTAGCTCAGTGGTAAAAGATCGAGGGTATATTGCTCATATTCGCGCAACACGCGTGGTTCATTCCCGGGAGAAGGCATAATTCTTTACCTTCCCATATATGTTCTTTGTTTAAAAACTATTATTATATGATTTTTAGTAACATAATAAAAGTATATTTTTGTTATAATTAATATATATTATATATATAATATATATATATATATATATATTCGATATGTATTATAGTTTATTATAGTCTATGTTATATTATAATATATTAAATAATTTATTATATTTGTTTTCTTTCTCTTATCATTTCTTTATCTTCCTTCTATATTGTTTTTCCCAAGATGGGAGTGAAGGTGCGTGATCGGCATCGGAAAAAAGATAGCAATAGATAAAATCATCCATACAATGTCGATATAAAGTAAACGCCCAGGCTCTTACCTGGCCCTCAGTAGCCTTACGATTTAAATTAGGCGAGAACTCATCGCAGTCAGAAATCCACCTAAAGTTTCAGTCTGTGACTTGCGATGGATGCGTCCACTGTTGAGATAAGATCGTTAAATGTAAGGGTTCATCCTCGCCAGGCGGGCAACCATACCCCTTCACAATCCCCGCCATTCAACGTCCTGTGTTATATACACCCATTTCTTCTCGCCTCTAACCGAAAACTCAGATTCTCTCCTCCTTCAAACATTCGTTACTGACTCAATCCACTTTTTCTTCTCGAGTCTCCCAGCTGGTCGGTTCTCAACACACTCAACACACTCACCACTACTCATCCGCTTAACCAACCGTACGCTAATATTCATACTGCCTTTCATAAGTGACATAACCTATCGATCACATCCTTTCAATTTATTTTCGGATATCTATTTTACTCGCTGTTCTTACACACCAATAGCACACTTCTCTAATAAGTTTCCATTCCTTAATTTTATCAAATTCCTTTTCACCCCTAGCACACCCCTAGTTGTCATTCTGAAACACATTGACCTTTTAGATATATATCATAGTATATAATATATATGATATATACTATATATATATATAATATATATATTATATATTATTATATATATATATATATATTATTTATATATATATTAATATATATATTATATATTATAGTATATTAAAAATACATTATAATATAAAACTCAGTTGATATATATATATATTTATATATTAGTTATGGTCAATTATCTGATATATCATCTACATTATTAACTATTTAACGTTTCGTTATATATATATATCATTATACTATAAATAGTAAATATTATTAGTATTTATTTATCTTAGTATTATATATAGTATATTATATATATCGCTATCGATATATATAGTGTTTTAGGGTTATCTAGTATATATATATATATAATATATATATATATATCAGTGTTCAAGAATGAATATAAATAATAGATAGAATGAAAAGATCGAGAGAGAAGAAAAAGAATTCAAATCAGCTTGTTTTATAGTTGAAATTAAAGTATTAATCTTGTTCTTATTTATTACTTTTAGAACAGATACGTAGTAAGGAAATGTATGAACTCTCCAAATATTGATGTGCGAAGAAGATGAAGTCTCCCGGATAATGCAGTCATTCAGAAGTTAAGGTGTTTTAAAGAAATATGCTCTCAATTCGTGAAAATTAATGAACGCAATCTAAAGTAACTGATATGAGAGAAAGCATCTATAGACTGCTTCTACACAGTACAAGAAGAAAGAAGAAGAGAGAAAGTTCGAGACCTAATAGTATTAGAACACCATTTTCGAGGGAACTACGACCTGACGCATTCTTCGCTTCAGGTACTAGACATACCACAGGTATTTGCGCTCTCATCATAATAGTACAGACGCCATAAAAGAAGAGAGGGATATCTCTCGACCACCAGGCTACAGCGATGGAACAGGGATGTATGAGCGACACGCTTTGACACGACTAACGTGCGCGAAAGTAATGTATTATACGACTGACAGCACATGAGACAAGTCGTTACGGAGCATTGTCTATACGACTCCTGGTAGGCATAGCTATAGACTATTCCAGACTTATCATCTTGCAGAAGGCAATATTATATCTCTGAGGGATAGAGCCAAGAAGAGGACACAAAGAAGTACGAAGGATTCTTCCACTATGAAACACTGCATCAAGATGGTTTAGTCCTAAATATAATAATTAATTTCCTAATCTAATATTTAATTTTATATTCATTAATCTTAAACTGTAAATATCAAATATTTTTATATTCCTTAATGTTAAACACTGTAAATAT
>JABUQX010018043.1:40000-42500 GCA_015478945.1 Trachelipus rathkii
TATAAACATCTCATTATCTGAATATATTAAATAAATTGTTGTTTAAATATATCCTTATCTAAATATATTATTACAAATTTTATATAATATATTAATTATTATTCTAAATATATATTATTTAAATATTAATAATATAGTTTCACTCCTTAATTTAGTATAACGTAATAGAATTCTATTTTCATAATATTTTAGTTAAAATTCTTCAGAATATATTATTGTGGCTAAGGCATATTATAATTTAATTATGTTTATTATAATTAGTAACATCAAAGAGGAAATTATTTTGAATGCAGTTTCGGTCCTTTGAGATAAATTTAGTAATACAAGGTCCTATTAAATTGCACTAATTCAAATAAATATTAAATTATTTATCTTTATTTACATAAGAGTAATAATAATTAATTGTATTTATAATAATAATAATATATAATAATTATGTATTTCGAAATATAATAACTAATAATATGTATTTTTGAAATAAATATAATAATATAATGTATTTGAAATAATAATAATAATAAAATAATGTGTATTTGAAATAATAATTAATAACTAATATTATGTATTGTTGGAAATAATATCATAATATATTAATGGTATTTGAAATAAATAATAAGTAATAATGTATTTGAAGTCATTCTTTATTAACAAAAACACATTAGTGAAACTACTTTCGTATTAATATGTCTTTGAAATAATAATAATAATTAATAATGGTTCATTTGACTAATATAATAATAATATGTATTTGAAATAATAATAATAATAACTAATGTATTTGAAATAATAATAATAATAATAATGTATTTTGAAATAATAATAATAATTAATCATTGTAGTTTGAAATAATAATACATAATAATAATGTATTTGAAATAATAATAAATCATAATACAATGATATTTTGAAATAATAATAATAATGTATTTGAAAATATACATCATAATGTATATTAAAATCATAATAATAAAATAATAATAATTAATAATAATAATAATAATAATAATAATAATAATAATTAAAATGAATAATAATAATAATTAATAATGAAATAATCCATAATAATTAATAATAATACATAAATAATGAATAATAATATAAGAATAATAATAATAGTAGTAAGTAGTCTTTTTCTGTTGTCCATAAAAGGAATATTTACTTAGAAGGCCACATAGCAGTATATTGGAAGCTTAATTTGGGATGCCTATGCTATGAATTCCTCATACATTCATACTACATACATAACATACATACAGTACATAAAATACTATACATACATAACACATGGATACGCTTCCAAAACGATGTGTTTAAATCTACCCCTAGTTTGTGGCTTTCAGTGTGCGCCACTTGAGTATGGCCGCTGGCTTTGGATATACTATTTTATATATATATATCTACTATATATATATATATATTATATATATATATATATATATATATATGCTATGATATATTATATATATAGTATATTATATATTCATATATAATATATATATTATATATATATATATAATATTATACAGGTATATCGAGGAGAAATATAGGATGCTGAAAACTAAGATCAAGAGTCATATTGCGATTTAATGAGACGAGAGACGAGAGAGAGAGAGATGAGAGAGTAATGAGAGAGAGAGAGGAGAGAGAGTAGAGAGAGAGAGAGAGAAGAGAGAGAGAAGAGAAGAGAGATGAGGAGAGAAGGAGAGAGAGAGAGGAGAGGAGAGAGAGATGAGAACCTGGAGAAAAGGGAGAAAGCGAGAGACGAAGAGAAGGGAAAGTAAAGAAACTTAGAGGTAAGAAAATACAGAGGAAATAAAAAAGAAGTAAATCAAATTAGGAGTAAACCAATAGGCAAAAAAAGGAACCTTCTTCTGATTAAACTTCCTTCTGAGGACGCGGGCCCTTGGCTTTTCTAATTTATGCAACGTTAACCAAAATGTAGCACCACTTCTGTTTTGTCTTATATACTACTTCTACTATCATATTACTACTATATACTATATTACATAGTTATATATATATATTACACTACTATCGTACTATCATTTTTGTTATTATAATAGTTGACCTTGGTCTATCTCGGGGCTTTTATCTAGTTAGTACTACAGCTTGTCTTATAATGGGGCTGGGTGTTATACGTTTTTGTGATGGTTTATTACTTATTATAGGTAGGGGTCCGCAAGGATTGCTACTGATGATGTTAGCTGCTCCGTTTTGATGTTTCAGTATTAATATGTCAGTTAGCTCATATTTATTTTATGGACATTCGGCAATGAAATGTTACGCACTCTGTTTGTCTCTTGGTCTGTCTCTAATGTTCAATCTTAGTTCATCTGTCCGGATCCTCGTGTGAGTCATATTGACTTTCCCAATGTATCTTCTCTCGACTGCGCTCGTTACTGAACACTCATGCAAGGGTGCTAGTTACACTGAGTCCTTTTTGTCTAGCAGAAGACTCTCCGCTCCCTTTTCCCTCTCACAGTCACTCCATACCGAAAAC
>JABUQX010018043.1:47500-48741 GCA_015478945.1 Trachelipus rathkii
TTTTGATTCTCATTCAGAAGCCTACCACCAACACCATATATCACTAATACCTGCCATATAAGGGCCTTCGCTATTAACTCTACTCATGAGATGGTCAAGTTGTTTCTTCTATAATTTCTAACATTATACATTTATTACTTGCTTCTCCTCAGTTTATCAAATCATTTTTGTTTCAAATTGTAAGATTTTATAACACATCCTCTGTACCACTCCTAAGCCCTTGTTCTTTCACCCAATCTAGTCCCTCAGTCACTTCGACGGCACTCTTTCGAACCAAAAATACAGGCAATATACCTTCCTACAGACATCCATTAAACTTATTCCCTACACATTTCTAACCTTCCCCTTTTCTATATATATATATATTATATATATATATATATTATATATTATATTATATATATATATTAATATATATATATATAATATTATATATATATATATATATATATATATATATGGGGTACAGAAGCCCAACTCCCGTCTCGCCGTGTACCCTGGACGTCGCTATCCGGAAGCTCTGGCTAGGCGTAGGACAGGCCCAGCGAAGCCGCTACCCGAAATCCCACTTGCTCAAGAACCTAATGTGATGCCTCGCGGAACAGGACTGATCCAAGGTTGATGAACCGGCGAGAAATTGGACTAAGAAATAAGGATTTGTACTATAGGATTTGCACAATTAACGTGAGTACGCTGAGAGGTAAGGAGGAGGAGATTGTAGACTTAATGAAGGAGAGAAGATTGGACGTGATGGGAATGTGTGAAACGAGATACGAGGGAGAGGGAACTAGGAGAATACATGAAGACTATGTACTGATATATATAAGGGATTGCAAGAAGAAAAAAGACACGGTGTGGCGATCTTAGTGAAACCGAATATCTACAAGAATATGACAGAAACGATATTGATAAATGAAAGATTGATGGCTATATGAAGGTCAGAAGAGAGAGATTAAGTATAATTCAAACATACGCCCCACATAGGGGAAGACCAAGGGAGGAAAAGGAGAGATTTAGAGAAGAACTTCAACTGCTGTATGATAGGATTGGAGGAGAGACAAAGATCATAATTGGAGACCTGAATGCACATATTATAACTAGAAGAGAGGGAGAAGAGAGAGTCATGGGGGCTTTCGGAGTGGGAGACAGGAACGAAGAGGGGGAACTGATGATAGATTTTGCAGTGAGAAACGGATTAACTTTCATGAACACATGCTTCCAACATGAAGAAAGTAAAATGT